>CM077263.1:23057779-23357779 GCA_039654775.1 Spinibarbus caldwelli
TTCATAAATTATGTTTCACACAATTCACAGAAGTACAACTGTGCACAAAAAGTTTTGAATGTTTAAAATTTATGAGTTCATCCTGGACTGTGAATGTGAATCGCCTTGGATTTGTGTGTGTATTTTTGAGACTTTCCTGGCAGCAAACTCCTCCCACGCGGGTCACTCGTACTCTTTAGCCAATCAGATTTGAGCCTCTCAATCGACCAATCATAACCCGCCCTGGGCGTGTCTACCTGGATGTTGCGTCAACAGCGCGAGACCACAGTTCAAGTCACGCTTCAACAGAGGTATGTGCTGTTGATCGTCTCATTTCAGTTAGCCTAGTAAAGGCGTATTGTTTTTTTAATGTTTACTTAAGTTAAAGCGGTCGCATAGATAGGCCTAGCTTCTGCTTAGCATTGGCCCTGCTCTCTTTATGATGACTAGACCCCACGAATAACGGGATGTTTGTACTCACCATTTGTGCACGGGGATGCAGTGTTCAATTCATACATATTGTTTTCTTTGCATATTTTTAGGATTTAAACACTTTGGCACGATGTCTGGATGACAGTTACAGACATCTTCATTCACATTAATCTTTGTCTTTTCTGTACTTTATATTTCTTTATGTATTCGTGTATTCGTTGTTATGTGTATTCATTGTTCATATACTTTTCATGATAGCCAACATTTCGGTCCCTCGTGCAATGCAGTTCGCAGTCACTGAACATGTATGGGTTGATAATGTAAAACTCCAGACAAGTTTTCTTGCGCGCACCCATTTTTAACTCGTCTCGACTGTCGTACAGTCTGACATTAATGACAACTGAGATTCCACAATGTGACATGATCATCATGTTCGTACAGTCTGACAAGCACAATTTCATTCAGAAGTTTCATTCAGACTTATTCAATTACATTTTTAAATACCCAGTCATACAATATGAAAAATAAAAATTATTTCATAAAAAATAAAATAATTGGCATTCATATATGTGTACATTATTCTTCTATTAGACCTACATCATATTGATATTCATATTGGCATTTAATGCCACAGTTTATTGGGTAAATTATTTTATAAGAGAGAGAAATTCAACAAACAAACAAACATACACACACTGTTAGGCTTTTATTTGCACACGTTACAGTCGATCTTTGAAATTTGTGGTAGCTGCTTCGTCCGACGGAGCGTCTTTCACAGGCTTTTGGCTGCTACATTTTTTTATTAACCACCAGATGGCGATGTTTTTGACACTCGCGAAGTTTTGAGTCTTTTCCCGAAACAGTCAGAGGAAAGCCTCAGTGCTCCATGAGGCTTCATTTACCCATCACTATTGGTTACATTAGCTAGTGTGTCTACATGACCGCTTTAACGTCTTAAACTTAAGTAAACTTTAAAAAATAAAATAATACACCTTTACTACGATCAACAGCACATACCTCTGTTGAAGCGTGACTTGAACTGTGGTCTCGCACTGATGACGCAACGTCCAGGTAGACACGCCCAGGGCGGGTTATGGTTGGTCGATTGAGAGGCTCAAATCTGATTGGCTAAAGAGTACGAGTGACCCGCGTGGGAGGAGTTCGCTGCCAGGAAAGTCTCAAAAATACACACACAAATCCAAGGCGATTCACATTCACAGTCCAGGATGAACTCATAAATTTTAAACATTCAAAACTTTGTGCACAGTTGTACTTCTGTGAATTGTGTGAAACGTAATTTATGAATATATATATTTATTTTGTGCACATAAATTGGTTTTTGTGAATAAATATATTTTTTTCGTGCACGTGAATTAGGTTTCATGCATGTGAATTTGGTTACGCATGTGTGCATCGTGTCTTTTGCGTGAATTATTAATGAGACTGAAATGACTCCATACTTTACAAGTACTAATAAACAGCCAATATGTTAATAATAGGCATGATAATAAGCAACTACTTAATAGTGAGAACTGGTCCCTTTACTAAAGTGTTACCAAAGAATGACTGTTTGTAATTGAATACTAGCTTAATACTTCCTTAATGTTGCATGGTATATACTGGAGACTGTGTATTATTTACAACAGCAGGAAATATTCGGTAAACAGTGGTGTGCTACATTGTTGTCTTGACTCACAATGTTGCATTTTTAATTTAGTGAGTGACATTCAGCCTTCATCTTGGCATTTGGCAGTCTGATCAAAAAATGTGTTAAGAAACAGATGTTAAAAATCATGGCTGATTACATCTGGTTTGTCAATAATGTTGAAGGTCAAGGCAAACAAACAAACTGTATTTTAGTATGAACATGTAGAATAATTCATGTGCAGAAGTAACAAAAATGTTTGCATTTTTGTATTATACATTTTATTTGAACTTAAAATGATACTTGAAGTATCTTCTCATTTATGCCATTCAAGTATTTTTACTTTTATTTTAGGCCATTATACAAGACTAACGTCCATGAATCAATTCATGTGCATATTTATCAACTTTTTAAATTGATATTCATTTTATTGACTCCATTTTCATCAATTATTTTTTTTTCTTACACTTCTCTTATGAGATTTCACACTGTGTTCACCCACTGCAGTTAGCACAGCAGAGATCTCACATTATGACTCAGAGGGGGGCTTGTTTTCATCCCTCTAACTGTGCCAAAAAATACCATCCCCCTTCACTAAGATTCACAAGCTAAAAACAAATAAAAAGACAGATGCTGAAATGTTTGCATTTCTGTGTGCATCTTTGGCGTTTAAAATCCTATTCCCCTCCATAGTGATGAAGGCATGGGTGAGATTTGTGACTTTTATTGCCTTATGTTGCTATTCCAGGGTTTAGAAGCATGAGCTTTATTTGCATGCTAAACCATGTTTGACTCTCACAATGCAGCAGCTATAAACACCTGGCCATTAGAGAGTGTAGCATGTAGCCTGTTAAAGCAAACCATTTTCGATTGTGCTAAATGTTGCATTACACACACTGTGTTGTGCTGAGATCCCAAGCCCATGTGAGCCATGATAGATCAAGATGCATTAATTCCCATTTTCTGATCAACATCTATATCTGTATCATATCCAATTGAGAAAGGGCTTTAGAGAAAATTGCAGTCTTAATTTTGAGCATCCAAAAGCTTATGGTAAAACTGTACATTTTGGACAGGAAGCTGTATATACAGATGCATCTCAATGAATTAGAATGTTGTGGAAAATTTAGTTTATTTCAGTAATTCAACTCAGATTGTGAAACTCATGTATTAAATAAATTCAATGCACACAGACTGAAGTAGTTTAAGTCTTTGGTTCTTTTAATTGTGATGATTTTGGCTCACATTTAACAAAAACCCACCAATTCAAATTAGAATACTTCATAAGACCAATAAAAAAAAAAACATTTTTAGTGAATTGCTGGCCTTCTGGAAAGTATGTTCATTTACTGTATATGTACTCAATACTTGGTAGGGGCTCCTTTTGCTTTAATTACTGCCTCAATTCGGCGTGGCATGGAGGTGATCAGTTTGTGGCACTGCTGAGGTGGTGTGGAAGCCCAGGTTTCTTTGACAGTGACCTTCAGCTCATCTGCATTGTTGGGTCTGGTGTCTCTCATCTTCCTCTTGACAATACCCCATAGATTCTCTATGAGGTTCAGGTCTGGTGAGTTTGCTGGCCAGTCAAGCACACCAACACCATGCTCATTTAACCAACTTTTGGTGTTTTTGGCAGTGTGGGCAGGTGCCAAGTCCTGCTGGAAAATGAAATCAGCATCTCCATAAAGCTTGTCAGCAGAAGGAAGCATGAAGTGCACTAAAATGTCCTGGTAGATGGCTGCATTGACTGTGGACTTCAGAAAACACAATGAACCAACACCAGCAGATGAAATGGAAGCCCAATTCATCACTGACTGTGGAAATTTCACACTGGGCTTCAAGCAGCTTGGATTCTGTGCCTCTCCAGTCTTCCTTCAGACTCTGGGACCTTGATTTCCAAATGAAATGCAAAATTTACTTTTATCTGAAAAGAGGACTTTGGACCACTGAGCAACAGTCCCGTTTTTTTTCTCCTTAGCCCAGGTAAGATGCTTCTGACATTGTTTCTGTTTCAGAAGTGGCTTGGTAGCCCTTTTCCTGAAGATGTCTGAGCGTGGTGACTCTTGATCACTGACTCCAGCTTCAGTCCACTCCTTGTGAAGCTCTCCCAAGTGTTTGAATCAGCTTTGTTTGACAGTATTCTCAAGCTTGTGGTCATCCCTGTTGCTCGTGCACATTTTCCTACCCCATTTCTTCCTTCCAGTCAACTTTTCACTTAATATGCTTTGATACTGCACTCTGTGAACAGCCAACCATTCAGTAATGACCTTCTGTGACTTACCCTCTTTGTGGAGGGTGTCAATGATTGTCTTCTGGACAACTGTCAGATCAGCAGTCTTTCCCATGATTGTATAGGCTATTGTGTAACCATTTTGAAGGTTCAGGAATCGTTTGCAAGTGTTTTGAGTTGATTAGCTGATTGGCATGTCACCATATTCTAATTTTTTGAGATAGTGAATTGGTGGGTTTTGTTAAATGTGAGCCAAAATCATCACAATTAAAAGAACCAAAGACTTAAACTACTTCAGTCTGTGTGCATTGAATTTATTTTTATACACAAGTTTCACAATTTGAGTTGAGTTAGTGAAATAAATGAACTTTTCCACGACATTCTAATTCATTGAGATGCACCTATATACTTCTACTGAATCTCTGACAGAGCACTCATAATCATCTGACAGACCTCACTGAACAGGATGTACCTCTGAGGTCAGTGCTGAGACAAGAGCTTGTATCCAGCAGGCATATGAACATGAATCATTGCGCCCTTCCTCGCAGGAGATGCACCGTGCCTACTCTTTGCTGGCAAACCTCCTGGTTGACAACTATGACAGACTGAAGAAGGAGATATTGGCTCAGACTGGTCCACCCCTGGTGTATGGCCTACTTTCATGCCTGACCGTTCTTTTATTCTAGTTTGAATCCAGGCAACTGTTCCAGTCTGTGCATCGATAAAGTGGGTAATACTTGTTAGTTAAATTGTTATGATCACAACCCCAGACTCAATGAAGAACTAGGATGAGGAATCAAGGTGGGAATCACAGAAGCTGGACATCCAATAAGAGCTTGAAGGGGTCAATGGCACTGGTCCTAGTGAAGGAGCCAATGCCTGCCAACCCCAGTATGGGCTGTGGACAAACTTGGCCAGTTGGCAGCAGGATCCACAAAATCTCTCCACAAGAATTTGAGTGGAGTTCAAAGGTAACCATAAGTGGACCTTCTGGCCTGCCTAACCAAGGATTTAATCCATGGGCACTACTAACATAAGGATTATTTCTATGGTGAGACAGTTTATTTTACCAGTGAAGCCAGTGACCATTGCAGTCAAGCTGGGAGAATTTGGGCAACTTGATAATCTAGTCCTTGTGCTTCTCAAATGGTCTTGGTTTGAACAGTATTGGTTCGAAAGTATTGCAAATGATCTCTTCATTCATGCTGTTGAGGTGGCATCATGAAGAAAGTGCACTCAGACAAGCGTTATCTATCGCACATAGATGGACTCTTTGAGAGATTTAATTTAACTCTTGAAATTAAATGTAACATTCTCCCAGTAAAAAAGGTTTTGTCAAGTCATCTAAACTTCCTGTCTATATTGCATCCTGGTTACACAACTTAAAGGGATAATTCAACTAAAAATGAAAATTCTGTCATTAATTACTCACCCTCATGTCGTTCCAAATCTGTAAGACCTTTGTTCATCTTTGGAACACAAATCAAGATATTTGATGAAATTTGAGAGCTTTCTGACCCTACATAGACAGCAATGAAACTACCATGTTCAAGGTCCAGAAAGGTAGTAAGGACATCATTAAAATAGTCCATGTGATTGATGTCAGTGGTTCAACTTAAATTTTATGAAGCTACGAGAATCCTTTTTGTGTGAAAGAAAACAAAAATAACAACCTTATTTAACAATTTTGTCTCTTCTGTACCACAAACGCGTGTTAAAGACTGACATGGAAGAGAAGAAATTAACCTAATTAATCTGCTAACCTAAAAGAAATATCCTTAGGACTACTTAAAACATACTGCCTCTGTTTTCAAAGCATCCGGAATTTCATTTTAAGACAAAGAACCAGTGCCTTGACAGTAATTTATGGCACTTTTATCATTCAGATGCAACTGCAATTGTGGTTATTACAGTTTTTGCAGGGACGGCCAACATCAGTGCTGATGGACTGTCATGATGCTCCCATCCTGATACATCTGGTGACTTAGCTGAGATACAAACACTCACCTGGGACCCCTAAGTGCCTCTTTATCACCAAACACCAATCATGGAGCTCATCCACCCTGCAGGCTCATTCTCCACTAAACCAAATAGCTCACAAAATGGTCCTCTGGGGTAATATAATATGGTATGTCCATGCCTCTTTCCACAACAGAGCACGCATCGTCTGTTCCTTAAAATCACACAAAACCATTTACGAGTAAAGCAACAAGAAAGCATCTCTGTGCATATAGCTTGTTCTCTCATGGTCCCTTACTAGTATATTTACAGTATTCTAATTACCAATGTTTTACCAATGCGTTTAGTATTACAAGTGTTTTAATGCATTTGGGTTAAGTCATAAAGAAGTTTTTGTTAGTACCATTAAATCATGAAAAAGAGAACAACTGCAGACATCACGTTTAATTAACCTGTGTGTTATCAAATATGATTATAAGAACTATTATATCTGAGAAAAGGCAGTACAAGACATGCCAAGAGTGCTGTAAGAATAGGTTTATTAGTGTTTAAATTATTGCAAGCATTTACATTGTCCTTTTACTGTCATGAAAAGGGAATAGAAGTACTTTTCAGCCAATGCCTCCACAATATGGACATGTGTTTCACATTCCCTAGAAATGTCACAATATCTCTATCTTGGTAAGTCGGATCTGTAGATCAATTACCTTTTGTCTCTCAGGGGAGACGATGAGGTTGACTCACTGTCAGTCACAGCAAGACAAATGCAAACCGCTGGCCTGGAATCAATTTTTCAATCCCCTTTCCAGGATTTTCCATTTGCCCAAAAACAAGCTGTGCATTACATTTATATTTTAGATTCTGCAAATGCACCTCACAGGGATATTGTGTAGCTACTAGTATACTACTGATTTTTTAAACACTTTTTATCCTGTTGTATATGAGATAACAAAAAGACAATATAGTGCTATCATATACGAGTAAATCATAGAGATATAAGTGATATTAGAGCAATTTCCACAGCACTTTGAGCCTTATAATAAATGTATAACTCCATTATCTCTGCATTAAATCACATTTATCTCCTGTCTGGCTTCCCAGATGTCAGCTTTTAAGCAGCATGACAAATCTCTTTTCGAATAACTTTCTCTCTGATCATTTTCTGTGACAATCCTCTATAATTGCCAGATTGAATCAAACCTGTGGTCATGTTTTTGGATTCACAGAAAAATAGTAATATGTCATAACATTACATTATGGTGCACACCCTGCACACTGTCGAAACTGTTATCTTGTGCTGAGTAAAAAATATGAGTGATTAATTTGGGAGGACGTTTTTTCTCCACTGCTCAGTGAGGCATGAAGAGTATTTTGTATTTCTCACTCATTTATCTTCCATTTTATCCAGGAGCTAAAATCAATATCTGACAAAAGGTATTTTACAGCACAAACAGATTGACCATAACCCTGCCTTAAAGATTTGATATCAGTTTCTAGTCTTTATTTGTCCATATTTAGAAATCTTGTATGATGTATTCAAGTGAAAAAGGAATATTCATCACGGAAAAGCAACTTGATTGTATTCTTGGGAATTGATTAGATGGTGAAAACTGAAAAGTGTGTATTAAATACCAGAATGCATCCAGACCTGAATAGAAGTCTTTGAGAAGATTTTTTTGAGAAGACGTGGCAGCTATAAGTTCACCCACCAGAGCATCTCAACATATTTCAGGTAACACCATACTGTTCAGTTAACAGTTCAAGTGTGAAGAACATTTTAAAATTCTAAAGTACCTTTTCTAACAAAAAAAAAAAAAGGTTCTATAAAGAACCTTTCATGCAGTGGAAGAGTTCTATGTTAGAGGTTCTTCATTGGAAGCAGCTTCATTTTTAACAGTCTAAAGCACAACTGACACTCTTTGAAGAATTTGATGGATTGCAAATGATGAGCCATTGTCTTTTCCTCATCAACAGCCTCTCTCTGCCTCTGTCATTATGCAATCTGTCTCTCTTCCACGATGCCAACTGTGTGGGTCCTATTATGATGCTGAGCGATGTGTGGTTTTGATGGTAAATTTAGACCCACATTTTCCATACTGCCAGCTGTGTCTGACTATAGCATTTGATGAAAACACACCAGTCTGTCTTTCCTATATTAAACCAACCCATAGAAAAGTAGAGATTATAGAGCTTATTAACCAGAATCATGCTGCTAAATCAAAATGAATATGAAATCGCTCTCACCCCTTTGTGACTCATTCACTGATGTCTAAGATTAAAAAGACGCTGTCAGATGGTTCGAAAAAATATGAGTGACAGTCAGCGAAACAAAAAACAGCCAGCTTTATGATCAGGGCAACTATAAACTCAAAGCATTTGTTATGCAATTCATGCTGCTCAGGTAATATACATTTTGAAGAAATGTTCACCTAAAAATGATATAACATCAAAAAATAAAAAATAAAAATAAATATAATAGCTGGTTATGTTTAATTAAAATTATTCTTGTTCAGAACTGGCTCAAAAGAATGATTAATTCAAGAATCAGACATCACACTACAGAATACACTCTTAAAAATAATAGTTCTTTATTGCTTCCACAAAGAATATTGGAAAATTATATTGGAAAATTATATTGGAAAATTTTCTTTAGATATTCTTCACAGTAAGAAAAAAATGGTTCTTTTAAGAACTTTTCTCTGAAATGTTATTTTGGGAACCCAAAATGGTTTTTCTATGAAATCACTGTGACAAACACTTTTTGAAACCAGTATCTTGTTGAGCTCCAAAAAACTAGTCCATTTAGCTCATCTTCCAAGTCTTCTGAAGCCATGCAATAGGTTTTGTGAGAAGGTTTGTTGATATACTGTATACTATGAAAGTTCCCTAGCTCATTTGGCATGAATATTCAGCATCCTCTTGTTTCTGGATTGGTTTCCAACCAAAAACTGTTAGACAGAAGTCATGTGTACTCTTCCAAAACCCATATCTGATACTTTATTTCATTCTTGAGGAACCCCAGATAGAACGTGGTTTGCTAAGTAGACAAGAGCCAGAGAGAATATAGTAGGCGAACGAACTGATTCAAAGCACTAATTTTAAAGAGGAGGCATTGCCGAGTATTTTATGAATCAGCACTGGCGAGGAATCCTCACAGGAATCTTCTGGACAGCAAGAGATCAGTCAAGTGTCAAATTAGCTCGTAAAACTATAATATCAGCAGTGCATTTTAATAAGGTCCCATTTTGCTGTAATTATTGTCATCTCTAATGACTAATGCCGTTCATTATGAATCTGGAAAAATGAATATGTGCAAATTCTGACATACAATAACCTCTCTATAGCCCCAGTTGATGGAGAAAGATGGAAATTTTACAGCATTAATATCAACAGTGTTTGTAATGTTAAGCAGCTTGACCTGCCATCCAACAGTGACATTTGGAGAGTGTTTATGGAGTTGTAGATGAGTTTGCAGGAGTTTTGCATACTTGAGATGTATAAATAGTGTTTTTTCTGTCTTTTCTGTGTTTACAAGAATACTTTCAGGTTCAGTAAATGTTCATTTCTATGGAGATCATGCTGTTGATTACTGCAGACAATAGGTTTGTCTCTATCACTCTGGTTAATCAAACTAAAGGGTTAATAATACGAATACTGCACCTCATGAGATAAACATTAAAATAATACTTTAATATGAACATTGATTTAAACATTATACGTTCTTTTTTTTTTTTTTTTTTTTTTTTGGACTAAAATCAGTAAGTATAATAGTGTCTCAATGATACTAGCTCAGAATATCCCTTTAAAAATACTCTGCGTCTTTCCTTTCATTCCCAGACTCTCCAACAAGCAAGTAAGTGGAGTGCACATGAAATAAATACACTTGAGATGAAGAAGACATCTCCTCTGAGATGTTTGGCCATGCTGGGCTGCACAAGGTTGGCATTAGCCGTACAGAGCTGTCTGAAGTCATAATGGAGACAGATGATGGACCAGATACTGTGTTAACGCCGAGGAGAGGATGGCTGCACACCTCGAGCTCAAACACTCACACATCCTTTAGTCTGAACTGTTCATTGCAGAGTCCCCTTTTCTCAGCCGACCTGAAGACTTTAAATGTAAATCTGGTTTTATCAGACTCGCCTGCAAAGGTCATGAATGGAAGATGCAGAAATGGAACAGAGAATTGAAATCGATCAGGCTTGTGAAGATTAACCCTAGAGAAATGTATAAAATATACTCTGTAAAAAAAAACATAGGGTAAGGAATACAAACAGTGCACAGGCATTCTTTTACAATTAAAAATCTTTGCAATTCCATTTGGTTCTGAAAGAAATGACACACTTTGCCTTTAAAGTCAGCATGCAATGCAACACCATCTGTAGGCTCACAGGCAACTAAACGCACACTTAAGTACGTCTCCAGTCTCATCGTTTCTTTACACGTGGAGTCTAAATAGAGATTAATAGAGATTGAACCTAAAAGCTCAAATATGGCTCGCAGCTGTCCAGCTCTGTCCATCTGATTTACAGACTAGTCTGCTGTCAGTATAATATAAGACTATAACAATCCATAGAGGGCACAAGGAAAATATAACACAACAACTAACTATTGTTTTGATAATAAATCTGTCAGTCATTTCTTAATTTATTCAGATATTCCATGTATTTTTATTCTAAAAGTGCATAAAAATGGTTATAAATCTATAAAGAATACTGTATTAAGTGGCTTTTAGAGGCTGTTACATCAGGATAGGAGTTCATATCTCATAATTCTGACTTTATATCTCACTATTCACAATTGACTTATTTCTTGACTCTCAAATTTGAAAATACCCTTTTAATTTAATTTAATTTAATTTAATTTAATTTAATTTAATTTAATTTAATTTAATTTAATTTAATTTAATTTAATTTAATTTAATTTAATTTAATTGATGATAATAATAATAAAAACAGTTTAATTAAATGCATTTCACATGTTTAAATTCCCTGGTGATGATTATAATAATAGTTATATTATTATTATTATTATTATTATTATTATTATTATATTGTTATACAAATTTTAATATGTAATTATATCATATTATTAAATTGTTAAAATATTTTTATAACAATAATAATGACAGTTAATAATTAAATACAATGCATTCTCACATTTTTAAATGTTTTGATAATAAAAATAAATAAATAAATAAATGCATACATAAATTAATTAATTCAGTGCATTTTTACATATTTAAATGTTCTGATAATACAAATTAAGAATAATAATAAATCATTTTATAATGGTAACATTTTGAAAATAAATAAATGCCTGCTTTGTAATACAACAGAGGGTTTATGCATCAATAATATCTATAAAATGGGTTTTGAAATATTAAAAGAATTTCAAAGGAATGAATTTATTGAAAAAGTTGAGTTTTCATCATGTATTGTTATTAATTTTATTGATTTTTTTTTTTTTTTTTTTGCAGCTCTGGAGTATATGATCATAAAATCTGTCTATTACCCATTTAAAAACAGAGCAAAATAGTCAATCTTCACCATTCAGAGCATCACAGAGAAACCTTCAGCATTCATCATTTGTTTGGGTGATATTTGTGTTGCTTCAATTAAGCTTGAGTCATAAAGAGACAGATGAATTTGTTTTGAATGACCAGTGCAGATGAAATTGTTGCCCGCTGACAGTGTGACACTCTGTATATGTACAGTTATTGTAGTCCAGCATCATTATTGTTTCTCTGGAGATGCTCATGATAATATCACACAGCGATTGTGAGATTGCGAGATTGGCTCATTAGTTCACCGTGGGCATCCGGGACTCATCTCAAATTGTACGGTAATACGGTTACAACAGTGTTTGCTCTCTGGATCATTGGCCTGTTCCTGGCTGTGGCTCTGAGCCTCTGAGACATGAATCAAGACACATGCACACAATATTAGTTTTATAATCTATTCATAATGAAATCTGGCTTGCAATATTTGCATCTTTATATTGCATTTTCTATGTAACTATAATCATAGTCCTTAAAAACCACCTGAAATAAAAATGTTTGAGTGCGTTTAGTCCATGAGGCCATCAGTATTTCCTCTTTTCTTGTATTTGTAAAAAGCAAGAACCTTTCTGGCATGAAATTTCATTTGTTTCATTAAAGATTACACCATTTTATATTAAAATTATTTTACTTATTTTAATTATTGTACTTTTCTTTTCATATACAAGAAATAATATAAACAATCTTGTAGTTGACATATAAACAAAACAAAAACATGCATAAAACAAAGGAGTTAGTCAATAAAATAATAATAACAATACAAATAATATAATAATTTATAATGCATTATGCAAAATAGAACATCTCTGAAGTAGTGTTGTTGTTATTAGCTTAAAACTATTAAAAATACTTTTCAATAATTTTAATATTGAATAATTGAAATAAAGCTGAAATAAAATATAAATATTAGATACAAAAACTATTCTTAAAAGAAAATTAGAAATGGCAAGTTTTTTAAAAAAATAATACATTTCATACACAATGTTATTCAAAATGCTTTACGTAAAAAGGAATTAAAATAATCATAAAAATAATCACAACAATAAAAGCAGAGAATATTTTTTAATCATTAAAAATTTATTTAAAATTAATTAAAATAGTTAAGAATAAAAAGTGAGGATACATGAAATATGATAAAAAAAAATAAGCTGAAAATTAGGTACTAAAATGACTAAATTACTAAAATTGAAATAAACATTAAAGCTAAATATAAATATTTTAAAAAGCTAATACAAATGACAAACACAACAAAATTACTGAAACTGAAAGTATAAAAATAACATTTTAATGAATACTATAACAGTATAGTAAAATAACTTTGCTACAAGAAGATTGGAATATTGCTAAACTGATTTTGCTTTGTATAAAGTTATTGAATTGCATGAATATTCATGATTTAATGTTTATTTATCCCACCATTATAAATCTTTGCCATTATGTTTATAGTGAAATCAGACTTATATTTGGAGTCTTGCTCATGAACAGATGCAGAAATTGAACAATCTGTCATTGTGTCATGAATGAGATGACAGTTTTCCTTCACTTAAAAGAGAATAACTTTTTCTGTTTCTGCTTTCTGTTTCAAACCAGACACTGAAAAATGAATGAATCTCCTTCTCTATTCCATATCTGTCACTTAAAACAAGAGAAAACACTGAGCTTTCAGCACAACGCCACTGCTGTAAATCACTGAATGTCAATTAATGACCGTTCCTCTGTCATCCTCATTTCATTTATGAATATTTACTGCCTCAGTATGGTTATAGATGTTTCAGATTTACCTGAAGCTCTTAAAAACGCCCTGTAATGTGATGTAAACACTGAATGATGTTTCTCTTTATGCCTGACAAATTAGAAAGCTGTAATGTTTTTCTTATTAAAACTAAATAGTGCATGTTTAATGGAAGCTGACTAGAAATGAAATGGTCTACAAGCAAATGAAAGCCACAGTGACAAAGGGAAAATGAAAGCACATGGTGTGTTTGTGAATGAAGTTTCACAAATGCAATTGTAACAGAGCTGCTATTGCCTTTTCTTGAAAGCGTTTAAAACAAGCAAACATGATAGCACAGCTCATTAAATCAGTTCAATAGAAAGAAAATCAATGCTAGCTGCCAACTATTTCATTGAGCTGTTTTAATGAGATGTCGTATCATGTATTTGTTTGCTTGTTAGAATAATTATGGTTTTGAAAGAGTGATTCCAAGCAATGCATCTGCATAAAACACTGTTTTTATGTAACTATGCAATATTTTCTAATGCAAACTCCTATACTATTGCATATATTTAGGGTTAATGAAGTGAAGGGGAAAAAATTTCCAACAAACTTTAACAATATTGCAAGCACCATTTACATTTTTTTTCTTTTCTTTTTTTTTTTTTTGCAGAAAATGTAAAAATTTAATTGTAAAAAATAAAATAAAATAAAATAAAATGTATTAATAAATGAATACTTTTCTATATAACTCATCAAGGACACATAAAATTGATCATAAAATTGATTTTATTAAAAAAAAAATTGCTATTCTTTTGAATTTTCAGTTTGTCAAAAAATAATGGAAAAGTTATATCACAATTTTTGGTTTGGTCACAATATTATGTTTTTCCATATTTCTGATCAAATAAATCCAAAAGCATTAGAAACTTCTTTACAAACATCAAATATACCAAATATCTCATTTTTTAATGTACTATATCTAATAGAAAGTATTATATTATATTATATTATATTATATTATATTATATTATATTATATTATATTATATTATATTATATTATATTATATTATAAAATATTATTATAATTGCAATTGATTCCATATGCTTACATATTTCAGTTCATGTTTCAATTCCATTGATTATTTTCACCACAACATCACAGCAGGATTTTATTGATATTTGTATAGATCAGCAGAAGTGTTGAGCTTCAAGAAGCGAATCAATAAATGGTTTGGTCACTGGAAGATGTCCGTTTATATCAATCAATATTAACAATAATTGTGTGGTACATGACTTGCGCTGAGAGAGAGTGAAAAAACAGCATAACTGTCTTTAGCTGGAAAAGGATAACAATGGCTCTGACGTTCATGAGGTAATTGTTCCTGGACATGTGAGCTCACCACCTTCTATTATACTGGAGACTCATTATTACACAGAGATATGAGCAGACACAGGTTCCTGCGGCAAGACAGGGACAGAAAAACGTCTTAGTCTTAAACGGATAGTTCAGTCTATTTGTAGACTATATCATTATTCATTTTTGAATCAACTATCACTTTAAGACAGTTGAAGTGAACACTCTTTCCATTTGTTTGCCTTCTTTCATGTTTCTCTTGTGTTTGATTCTAAAACGAGTCCCTCATTTTACAGTTCTTATAAGTAGGACAAAAGCTGCTTCATGTTATTTCTGAATGCAGAAGGCATTTTCTTCCATTTTTTAAGTCTACATCTTTCTTTTCTACAGAACTGATCTGACTCACTCCTCATTCAAAATTCATGTGAAAGAAACAACCGTTCTCGGTCTTTTCTGTAAATAGGCCTATAATAGGATACAGAAAGAACATGAGCATCTCTCAGGACCAGTTTTCATTTTTTATTTAAAATTGCACCATAAAAAGTGGTACAGGTTGCTAATTAGGTTTATGCAAGCATAACTATTACAGTTGTGTGAACTTAGCAATTTTAATTGCTATACAGACATCATGAATTATACCTCAAATTGTATAGTTTGTTGAGGAGAGTGTTATTTTAGTGTCGTTGAGATACTATGATAGATTTGTTAATATTTTTGATTTGATTTTTATTTTTCATGTTAATTTTAGTTAAAGTTTTAGTCATTTTGTTGTGTGTTTTTGTCATTTTTATTAATCGTTTGTGATTTTTTAATATGTCTATATAGATTTATTCATTTTTATTTCAGTTCTAGTTTTAGTTATTTTATTACAGCAAGAAAATAACAGTGTTGCCTTGGAATCTAGCTGAAATAAAAATTTGTATGTTTTTATATTTTATTTTAGTTAAGTTACCATTTATTTTATTTCACTTTGATTTTCCGTTGTCAATAGTGTAGTTATGTGTGAAGCACAGCTCACAAGTCACTTTCAAACCAAGAAGCTTCTGTTGGTCGGCACAGAGAATTCACATAACCGCCTTGAACATGAGAAATGTACGACTGCACAGATTCCTGTTGAAATACCTGGAATTTACCTTCACTTACAATAAAGGGACTCAAGATATATGTAGGAGGCCTTTACACGACAGTTTTCAACTAAAAATAGAAAACCTTTTATGCACTTTGTCTGTTCATTTACACAACAACAGTGTTTTGGGGGCTGAAAAAACTGTTCAAAGTGAACTGTTTTCAAAACAATATCATTATCTCTATGTAAACTACAAAGATAGTATCATACGCACACGTATTACATGTTCAGTCTATAGGAACGTGTGCCATGTTTACTTGAAAAGTAAAGTAAACTTAAAAGTAACTTGAAAGTAAAGTAATTAGTAATCGGATTACTTTTTAAATGCAGTAATCAGTGATGTAAACAAATTGTAATTTTAAAAAAGTAGTGATTAGTAATTTGTAATGGATTACTTTTTTGAGTAACTTACCCAACACCCACAACATTCGAGTATTGTGGCAGAACAGCTCACGTTTTCTTCAGATTGTTATTCTGCTATTTTTGGCTTTTCCAACCTCTGAAAATCCAGTGAAAAATGAAAGTGCATGACGCCGGTAATCAGGGATCTGAGTAATCCGAATCTCTCACCCGTCTCGAACGGCGCAGCGCTCACAAATAGCAGGTCTTTGATCTCATATGGCTGTATTAGTGTGGCAGTCACTTGCAGTTTTTGACTGGCTGAACATGCCATCCTCTAACTTATCCCAGGACATGTTTCACTGAACAGAACACCATCTAGCCATTTCATCTCATTTCAAACTGCAGTGTCATTATTACAGGACAATTCATGGGCAACCAGGCTGGAATTACCTTTAGAAATGGCTTCATTATAAAATATGGCTTAATTGACATTTCATAGCCTGGTCAATTGCCTGCCTATCTGAGCTGTTGAACGCTTTATAAAACTCTTCATTTCTGTTCATTCATTGCTGACTGTTGCACACACACACACACACACACACACACACTGCAGAGACTCATGGCGTTTGTCCCTTAGGTAAATTCCCCAAGAGTTTGAGGCCATTTCCCTGCCTGAAACCATGCATCTTTGGTCTTTTTATTTGAATCTGAGATGTTAAAGGAACATTTCAGGTTAAATACAAGTTCAACTCTATTAACAATCTATCATTTATCACAGAAAATGAGTTTAATATTTCCGTTTGTGGAAGGAAAGAAAAGCTCAATTTGAATGTTTCCAATTGAAGTCATGAGGTAATCGTACGATTTTACAAACTGAGGTGAAAATCAACATTATTTTCTGTGATCTACTTCTTTAAGCATGAAGAAAGATTACAAACTTAAATAAACTTTAATAATAATAATCATTTAAACATTTAAACACACAATGATGGACACAAAAGCTCTTCTCCATTTTGATCAGGTTTTTCCTTGTGAAAAAACGAAAGAAAGAAAAGATTTTTCAAAGTTGTAAATAAAACAGAGATTATTCAAGTGTTTTAAAGCAAAATAGTATTTTATTCTTTCTACTACAAAATTTTATGTTTACTTCGGTGTGTAACTATTTGTGATAATTATTGATTTCTGAGCAAAAAATGGTTTCAAGATAAACACCAATTTATACTTACACCATTTAAGTGTTTCAGTTTATTGTATTGACTGTGCATTTGTAGTATATTTCAGATCTTAAAGGTATATATTTATCAATAATAATAATAATAATAATAATGTATTTGCAGATAATATGTTACAAACAAAATGTGTAAATGAGTTTTACTAAGTACATTTTAAATCATTGTTTTAATAATCTTTGGTTGTGCTTTAAAGAAGCACACTTATTTTGATGTGTTGGCTAACATACTGAAGCACATGCAAAGTACTTATTTATAATTTTAACTTTAGTGTGTTATTATTATATTATATTTAAAGTTTATATATTTTAAATGTACTAAATTACAAATTTCAACGTTGCATAAAAGTAAAATTTAGTTTACCATAATTGCTTGTCAATACATTCAACAGTACACTTTATATTTGAATGACAGCAAATTATATATAAATATAATTAAGTCATATTTAAATGTGTCAAAATACACTCTAAAGTTTATCTAATTGTATTTAAAATAAATTCAGCATAATTAAGTGGAAACATTACATTCGATTTGCACGTAAGAGAACATTATTTCCATAATAAGTACTGTTGCAAAAATATACTTCTCTTTCTCATGAATTAGGAAATTAAATTCTTAAAGTTTTGAAATATCACAAGTAAAAACCCAACTTTGCGTATATTTTGGTCTGTTCTTCACACAAAGTTATCTTAACTTCGGAAGACTTGGGATATTGTGCATATATAAAAATTATATAGAAACAGTTTTCATTAAGTCAATTTCACAAATAATTACCAAGAAACTGCAAGTAACACACTGAATTAAATGTGAAAATTTTAAGTAGAAAAACAAATAGTATTTTCTTGTAAAAGTACTTAATTTGTATTTATTTACAACACTGAAAAGCAGGTTTTACAGTGAATAGTGTTTTTTTTTTTTTTTTTACCTATAATATTCTTTTAAATTGGTCCACTGTTCATTTTTGACATATTCTTGATGATATTTCCATGATATTTTAAAAGAGCTACTTACCAATCACAAAGATTCCAGTCAGTTCAGTCCAGTTATTCTGATACTCAAAACAAAATCACCTCTTATTACCTGGAACATTTTAATATCAAACATGGCAACTACGAAGAGCCAGAAGTGAATTATACTCACAGTACAGGCTTTACAAACCCATCACTGATGGTAAAAAAAAAAAGGTCAATACTGAACCACAAACACACCCAGTCAAGTAAAAGAGTATAACCCAAACAGACGACTCCTGTCCTCACTGACAAATCAGTCAGTATCGATCAATAAATTGTCATGATTCATCTTTTTAGTCGAAGGCATTGGGTCAGCAATGATAATAAATAAAGGTCAGAAATGCTGAGCAGAGCGTTTGTGTTGTGAGTGATATGAAAGCACTGGACTAGATATGAATTACATCCCACCAGAATTAGCAATGTGAATGACTGTTGTGTCTGGGCAGGCAGGCAGCCGGAGGAGTCAGTGTCCCATAGGGGCGGCGAGTTTACATCAAGCAGTCTGATCTGAGCTTCCTCTGATGCTCTCCCTGTGATTAATAATGCCTTCACCTCACATGGGCTTTCCTCAAGAGAAACAGAGATGCTTGCTGCTGTTCCTATTGCTCATATTCAGGGTGAAAGATCTAAACAGTTTGCTACATAGCTTGTCTCCGCTATATCTGAGGATACATTTACGCAACATGATTGCAGGGCCGTAACCACCACCAAGTCCCCTCCAATAATTAGAATTGCCCAAATTGTTCCCCCCAATAGTTGAAATTCTTGCACTGATCTGCTGCACTCCATTATGCTGCGCTCTTTTTGTTGTTCCATATTTAGCCTCACAGGGTCTCACAGTGCTCGTCAATGTCAAAATGACTGATTTGGCCAATCAAATCAAAGTAGACAGGGTTTACTGTTTACAGAAGTAGATCGCAAATTCCAGCGTGAAGAATCAGTTCAGCGTTGAAAGAGAGCGAGGTGAGATGGAAGCAGTGAAACATTTAATATTTGACAACTGTTTTACAATAGAAATGTTAAAAGATTGACAGTAATATCCAGTGATGCAAACTACTCAAATATGGTATCATATAGTATCATTTACATGATTCATGTAATTCCTAACTGAATTTGACAAGAAAATTTTTTGCATCATATATATATATATATATATATATATATATATATATATATATACAATCATATATATATATACACACAAATAAAAGTGCATGTATTTAAATTATTATTTGTGTAAACACCTCAATTCTTTCTAAGTGATTGGGCTTTTTGTTGGACAATTTTATTTCCAGCCCAATTACAAAAAAATATATGAACCAATCCTATAAATTTACAAATGATACATTTCTGGGACCTGAGCCTTATAGGGAGACTATCATCTACAGACTCCAAGTGTTAGTGTTACTTCAGTAAGTGCAAGTGTTAATTCAGATGAGAACATTCTGCCTTTGAAATCATGCATCAGTTTTAAGCTTTTATATCTTGTTGCTCTTTTTTATGAACGTTATGGGCTTTGAACTATCTAAAGAGCAATTAGGCCAGCAGTAATGTAACTAGCTGCCGTTAACAAACTCAGCAGAGTGCTACTGGGCTTGTTGCTTATCTGAATTAAGTGGCAGGAAAATCAAGAACTGATACTGTATATCAGACTGACTGAAGGACTAAACAGAGGGTTTTACTAACAACTTCACTTGGTTTTAGTATTTGCACAGAAATTCAGTAATTCATGTAAGAATAGCTTTACTGTTTTCAAGTTCAACAATTTACGTAAAAACGGTCTAACGATTTACACAAAAAAATTACAGTTTGCATAAGAATGATTTCACGATTTACACAGAAATTCAATGATACACGTATAATGGTTTTATTATTTAGAAATTTCACAATTCACATTAGAATAATTTTATGATTTACAAATAAATTCAACAATTCACATAAGAATGATTTCACGATTTACAGAAGTTCAACAGTTCACATAAAAACTGTTTTTACGATTTACACTGAAATTTAACAATTAACTTAGGAATGGTTTCACAATTTATACAAAAATTTGACAATTCATGTAATCGTTTTAATGATTTACTGTACATAAATTTGAGATATTTTGTCTATAAAATGGTTTTATGAACAATAAAATATTAAACATTTTACTGTATATAAGAATAGTTTTACAAGACATGTAATGGTTTACTTAAGAATGGTACGAACAATTGTCACAAAAATTCAACAATTTACAAAAGAATAATTTTATGAGTGTTTTACAATGAGCAATAAATTTACAAAAAATTAACAGAGAAATTCAACGGTTTGACAGTTTATGTAAGAAAGTTTTTAAGAATGTTGTTTTTCATAAACAAAGTGCCATGCATGAAAGTTTCTATTGCTGTAAAGAGTTCATGAATATTTAATGAGGCAAGCAGGCTTATGATTGGCTGTCTGCTGCGAAACAATGCATGGTCATATTCTACTACCGCATCATTTCTCATTTTATACCTTTCCACTCTACTTACCCTGGTTTAACTTCTTTTAAATGTTGAGTTAAGCAACATTTCACATTTGTCTTGCAGAAAGGGGATTAAAACAGCTTTTGAACATGTTGCTTAACTCAACATTTTAAAAGATGTTAAATCAGGGTAAGCAGTGTGAAAAGCTGTTTTGACATGTTGTTTTGGTAATGTGCAGGCTAATTAGAAATCAAATGTACAGTAGGTAAGATGCGCAAGATGTTAGGGCTGTTAGGAAGACTTCATTAAATGAATTCTAACATGAAATAGTTCCACATTAAATAAGTCAAATATAAAATCAGAGACTGAAAGGCAGCGTGGTGCCCATTTCTGCCAAGAAATAAGATCAGCTCAGCATGCATGCGCCTCTTCTGACGCTGAGGATGATGATGTTAGGTTGAAGCAGTATTCACATGGTCTACCCCACCCTCACTCTGCTATCAGACAGGAAACAAGGGGGTTTGTCTTGGGGAGCATCGCCTCTCTCTGTCACCCCAGCCGAAACACAAGCGTCAGGAGGCGTGTGGTGCATCGCGTGGATGATGCGCGCACCTTGGAGACGTCCAGCGCGTCCATGAGGAAAGGATGGAGACATGGCAAGCGCAATTCTCCATATCTTGACGCCAATCAATTAAACACTTATGTTTCATTCTCAAGAGCTTTAAAGACAGCTGGATCCTTTCGTTGAGAGAAGCGTGGTGAGTGAAAATTGCACGATTTGATTCATTTGATGCGCAATATGGAGACGCATTTGCGCTGGCGATATTTGCAGAAGGAGAAAATAAATATGACGCGTTTTGATTGCTGCATGTGCGTTTTTGCGCAACAGTGTTTGAATGCCGAAATTCTCATAAATAATCTAATGTAGGCGAGTAAAGTATTTTAAACTGCGTGCAGAATTTGCAGTTAGTGTATTTGCACGAAAGTGCATGCAAATTAATGCAAAATAATAATACAAGCATGCATGATCGTTTTCGGCTGAAATAAATGGCTAGTAAAGCATTTCCTATTCATTTTCTAAATTTCTACTCCAGATCTCCTCTCTGCTTTATTTAGGCTACTGTGGTTTTTAATGATAATAAATGCATAATATATAGCATTTGGTAGTAGATTTATTACAGAAGCCAGAGACATCTCAGGTTAATTTTTGGTTCAAAGGCTGTGCCCCTTGCAAACCTCCAATAAATCATCCTTTCTTCTGCAAGATTTTTCATGTCTCCAGCCTCACGGTGTGCCATGAGGGCAATACGCCAATATGATTCATAATAGCTGTATCATATAACATGACATTTTTACGAGTTATGAGGTTAGAGCATAATAGGTGGGCTTTCATCAGGAGGATATTGTTGATATTGTTGCCCCCTGGTGGGGCTTTTGGTTGTTGGCAACGTTATTTGCTTTCAAGCGGGTAAAAAAAAAATAAAAAAAATCAGACCATATTTTTAGGTTGTGTGATGCACTCAGAAGAAAATAGTTTTTTTAGTCCATTATAAAGTATTTGGACTTGTATACAGAGAAATAGATCCATAATGATACATCTTGTTTTACTGTACATGCAAAAACAGATTTTTACATTATTTAATAATGCTAAAATTGTAATTGGAGTGATAATCCAAACTCAACCGTTTCGCCACTATCTCATTTCCCTCCCCGTTACATAATTTCTTCCCATCAAACTGAATCAAATTCTGCTTATCTGAGCAGGCGCTACAGCACTTAAATATAGAAATTGCTTTACACAAGGGACGGCAGTAGAGAGAGACAGACAGAGAGAGAAGCGAGGAAGGAGACCATTGAAGCAGCGAGTTATGAATTATGTAAGATTTTCTTCTGCATTTCTGTGAAACCACGGTGCAAGCTCGAATTGGCAAAAAAATAACTAAATAAATAAATATGCTTCTCATGTTCACTGTTAAAGACAGACCTCCTTGACAACGTGTTGATTTTAATGTTTTTAGTTTGCCCAAAAATGAAGATTCTGAGATTGTTTACTCAAACTCATGTCGTTCCAAAATCATTTGCGGTTATTATTCCACCATCAAAAACACTAAAGGAGCAATTTTAAAGAATCTTTATGCAGATTCAATAACAGTTCATTGTGACCATGTTTGCCAAGTTTAAAAAAAAAAAAAACACCATAAAATTACAATAAACATAATTTATATGACGTATGACTGACATTTAAGTTGTTATTCACTGATAATTCTGCCTTCCAGTGATCTATTAACCTGTGAACTGCTGAACAGATCATTGAGTCACTTAGTAGAACTCAATCAATCTATTTATCAACAGATCATGAGAATCAAACTGGCTCTTTTCTATGAACCAGATGATTCTAGCCTCATAAACTGAACTGAATCAAATGTACTGATCGGGCTGTATTTCTCAAAAGCATCGTGAGATATGTTGATTGTAGAGACCATCGGTGGCAATAGATCTTACGATGCTTTTGGAAAACGCAGCCCTGGTTCTCAAGTTGTTCTCAAGTTCTCACTGACTCAGTGATTCATAGTGGTTCATAGCTCACTGCAGAGGAAGCTTTTCAGCAAATAGTGACTTATTTTAGTCTATTCTAATATCAAATGTCTTGGGAGTACAGTGTACAAGCAATGTGGACTACTTTCATGGTGCTTAAATATTGTTTTTTTTGTTGTTGTTGTTTGTTTGTTTTAAATCTGCATGAAATGAAAATGAATCCTATTTTGTAAATGCATGTTATAGAGCTTTTCAGTAGATGGACAATTCATCTGTTTGTATGATTCAATTTTTAATTTATTTATATTTTTGACCTTGTAATGTTTAACTAAATTGTTATAACTTATAAATTGTTTATGGTGACGTTTGCTAGACTTCTCCAATCATTTAGTCGGCATGAACTCCACTTCTCCATAATCAACTGTAAATTTTTAAGTGCAATGACCATATCCTAAAGTCCAATGAACAACCATCCATACCATACATTTGTCCTTTCCAATAATGCTTTACTCTTGGATGTCATCGCAATATGGGGGAAAAAAATTGACAGTACTTCCATTACAATGCAACTGTTTTGAAGATTATTCAAAAATTCTACTTCTTTTGTTGTACAGACAAATCAGAGTTTGGAATGACATGAAAATGAATAAATAATAAGAGCTTTCGCAATAGGGGTTGAACGACTTCTGATTTTTTAAAGTCGATTTTTATGTGATGAAAGTCGAGTCGAAGTCGACTAGTCGCTGATGACATCATTAATGAACAAATAAGTCTGGAGCTGTGACAATGTGCTGCCCACATGGCTATTGCTCCTATAACAGCTCATTTTTATCAGTTCTTTTGTCTTTGGGTCCTTATATTTCTCACAGATTTCTGCTCGTTCTAAATCAGAAACAGATAAAGTAGCACAGTAAAGATTACATTCATATGAATGCATTAATGAAAGCGATTCCGTGTGTATTAATTCTACCTGGCAGTGACTCTCTACTAGCTGTGGGATTTAGTTATTAAGAAATATATGCTTGAACTTTTCAGTTTCTAAGCTACTTTATTGAGAAACTATGAGTAACCTACAGTAAGTGTACACTGATTGGCCAAACGCATGCCATATGAGACATGGCACCCACCATTTTTACAAAGCCACAGTTTACACACAGTTTACATACCATATTTACTCCGCGAACTAACTCCATGTACATAAAAAACAACATTAGGTTGACTGAACACAGAAAACGTTGCTTGTTGACGTTGTTGAATGGCGTGCATAGATGACATTACTACTGATAGTGCAAATGCAATCAGAAAAAGGGCTCTATGGGAAATTGTAGTTCTCAGGGACCGCCCTGGTGGCTAGTTCCTATATATACCAGGTTCAAAAGCCCTTAATTATATAATGTTCATTTTATATCCTTGTTTCAAACTCAGCATCTTCTGTTTACATATATTTGTGTGTGTTAATCCCATGATGTCTGTGTGTTTCACAGCTCTTCTGTAGCTGAAGAAAATGGATCCATCCCCCACGAGGCAGCAGTACGGCTCCAAAAAGAGGGTTAAAATCCACCCCAACACCGTCACAGTGAAGTACGCCACGCATTTCCCCCAGCCGGGCGATGAGGGCTACGACGACGCTCCATCCTTTGAGGACTTCGGCTCATTCATGGACAACAACCCCAGCAAGAGACTGGTGTCAGAGAGCGGCCAGGGCAGGACTTTATTCGGCACTATGGATTCCCGTCCCAAAGCTGACCAGAGAGATAAAGGAGTGGGAGGTCAGCTGGCAAGCTTCGGCGAAGCCTCTGTCCTGGCCTCGAGGGTCACCTGGGGGGCCCTTTTTGGGGCGGCCATCGCGCACGGATGCGTGGCCCTCATCACACGCCTAGCAGCCGACCGCTCCAAAGTGCCATCGTTAGAGCTCATCTTCATCCGCTCGGTGATCCAAGTGTTGTCCATACTGGTGGTCCTCTACTACAAAGAGGCTCCCTTCGGGCCCAAGGGCTATCGGCTGCGTTTGTTCTTCTATGGAGTTTGCAACGTCATCTCCATCACATGCGCGTACACGTCCTTCGCGATCGTTCCGCCCAGCAACGGCACCATCATGTGGCGGGCGACGACTACGGTTTTCAGCGCCGTTCTGGCCTTCTTGCTCCTAGACGAACGCCTCGGTTACACAGACGTAGTGACAGTCGTAGGTAGCCTCTTCGGCCTGTGTCTCGTCATGATCCCCAACATCGCCGACGAGGAAAAGTCTCCTCTGGGATTCTGGAAGGAAGCCTTTGGCTACACGATGACTGTAATGGCGGGTCTGACCGCCGCCCTGTCCATGATCGTGTACCGGGCCATCAAAGAGCGCGTCAGCATGTGGACGGCGCTCTTCACTTTCGGCTGGACGGGAACCGTGTGGGGGGCGTCCACTATGTTCATCATGCAAGAACCCATCATTCCCTTGGATGGCGAGACGTGGGGCTACCTCATGGGAATCTGCATTTGCTCCACTGTTGCGTTTCTGGGTGTCTACTACGCCCTCAACAAGTTCCACCCAGCTCTGGTCAGCACCGTTCAGCATCTGGAGATCGTGGTGGCCATGTTTCTCCAGCTCATCGTGCTGCGAATGATCCCGTCCGTGTACGATGTCTTCGGCGCGCTGGTTATCATGGTCAGCGTGTTCGTCCTCACGGGTCTCAAGCTCTACCGGGTGGGCCGTGCCATCCGACAAGATTACCAAGAGATTCTGGACTCGCCGATCAAATGAGAGTGAACTCGAGCGCATGAGGGGGCATGTATATGTGTGTGTGTGTGCAGTGTTTCCCGGCCTCCTTCTCTTACAAATGTGCAATCATTGAATGTCTGGATCTTCGGCATTTGTTTCGAATCGTGTCATTGGAAGAGTGCCATTGGTGTAATGTCTTTGCTAACTGTTGATGTGTGAAAATAAAAACAGTGATCTATAGTGCCCCCCTCTGATAGCATTGATTTTTTCTTGTGTCACTGAAGCAGGAGAAAGATGCAGTAGCCTAAATCTATAAACAGCGGGATTGGATACTCTTACAGATAAATCAGAATGCAGTGTTGCACACTTTTGCACAGTTGCACACACTAAACATTGAATTTGTTACACTGTCGTGTTCAATGTTCATTGCTAATGCTAATCCAGCAGTTCTCGCCTTGTTTTCCCAGGTTTTATGGTTCCAATTATTAACAAGTCATTAAATGTATTAAAATATTTTATTTAGTTTTCAGTTATTTAATAATTAATTAATTAATTGTTCATATATATATATATATATATATATATATATATATATATATATATATATATATATATATTTGATAGTATTGTTTTCACAATATTGTTTTATATAGTTGTTTTATATAGTTAATAATTAATTAATTAATTGTTCATATATATATATATATATATATATATATATATATATATATTTGATAGTATTGTTTTCACAGTATTGTTTTATATAGTTAGCTTCAAACAAATGACAGAAATTAATTTGTACTAAACATATATATATATATATATATATATATATATATATATAAACTAAAAAATAATTAATATAATACATATATAATATTTCACTGTAAAAAAAAAAATGTTCTAGCTTCAACCAAATGACAGATGAATTTGCACTAAAATATTGTGTTTGATTGGAAGTGTGACCCTTTTCTCCTCTCTTTTAAGATCCCCTGCTAATTTTGATATCTAAATATGCACAATTATATGTTTTTTATTGAGAATTTCCCATAGGTTTTTTTTTTTTTTTGCCCATTTCCTACCTATTCTTCAGGTCATGACCTGAAGAATAACTGCTCTAATCTGTGCTTTCGGTTAGGTTAGACTCATCCATTTTTGCGTGGGCTATATATCTAAAAAGAACAAAAACCCTGTTGTAAAAATGTTATAAATTAACTTGTATTGATTTTCTTCAATTCTGTCTCGGTATGCCAAGGCGATCGATGCAATCCCTGCCTGAGTGATGGAGGAATTTGTGCTTGGAATTAGGCATCATTGGATTTTTTATTTATTTAGTTTTTTTTTTAATCTCATCAGACCTGAAAGAAAACCTCTTTTGATAAGATTACATAACCTCAAATGATGTATTATAGGTACAGAGGAAGTGCCTTCCATTTCAGTTCTGACAATTTTCTGTGAACTTATTTGACTCATTCTCATGATTATGTTGATAAATATCTGTTAATATTTTTATCATCATAACCATCATTTTTGTGACTGTAGTGCATTGGGTTGTACACATGCTCTGTGTTTTCATTCCCCATCTCTCTCTCTCTCTCTATATATATATATAACTGTCATCATCTTGTTGATCTGTGGTAAAATCTCGTGAAATTAGTCCTACTCTAAATAACCCCAGCTGCTCTGCTGTTTACCAGCTTCATTTTCAGTGGTATTTAATTTGATTCTTTTTTGTTTACACCCTGACACAGAGGTTATATTTAAGATCAAAGTAATCATTGTTTGCCTCAGGCATATGAAAGCTGTGGTCATGATGAATCGCTGCTCAGTTTGTTGGCAGGGCCTAGAGATATTTTTGTAATAAATCTTTTAAATAGCAGAGCATGAGATTTCCTCAGTGCTCCACAAGGTGGCACGTTAGAGGCTATGGAGACATTTTATTCTTAAAGGAATATTTCAATCAAGAATGATGTCACTGTTTACTCCGCCTCATGTTGTTTCATACTTGTTTTGTTTTTTTTTGATTTCCTGTGGAATACAAAAAAATGTTATTTGAAGAATTAATGCAGCTCTTTTCAGTACAGTTTGTCAAGCTCCAAAAAGGACCAAAAAGATGCACTATATTCAAAGCCATTGTATTTCTGTATAAGACCTGGAATATAGCGCACAGTCATATGAACTACTTATGGTGTATTTTAGTTCATTTATGCACTATCTTTGCTGTGTGATGATTCTTAAAGAAATGTTGTGTTCCACAAAAACAAAAAAAATAACAGCATATGGGTTTGAAACAACATGAGCTTCTTCTATTTATTTATAAAAGAACAAGAAAAAAAAATAAAAATAGAAAGTCTAACTATAACAGTTAAAGGAATAGTTCACCCAAAATGAAAATCTTCTGAAAATTTAATCACCCTCAGGCCATCCAAGATGTAGATGAGTTTGTTTCTTCATCAGAACAGACTTGGAGAAATTTAGCTTTACATCACTGTCTCACCAATGGATCCTCTGCAGTGAATGGGTGCCGTCAGAATGAGAGTCCAAACAGCTGATAAAAACATCACAATAATCCACAAGTAATCATTAAAGCATTTTAACTTCAAACTGTTGCTTCTGGCTAAAATACAAGTCCATAATATTACTTTCTCCATTGATAAAGTCATCTCGTCTGATTCAGGAGAGAAATCTGCACAGATCAATCACCATTTACAAGCTAAAACAGTTCTAAACAAATATGTGGGTAGATTTTGTTGTGAGACGACAACAGGTGATGGATTTTTACACTGAAGGAAGTGGTATTATGAATTATGGACTTGTATTTTATCCAGAAGTGACAGTTTAAATTAAAAACAAATGTCTTGATGGATTTGTTTCTCACAAATACACAGCTTTTCTCTTCACAAGACATTAACTGATGGACTGGAGTGGTGTGGATTACTTGTGGATTATTGTGATGTTTTTATCAGCTGTTCGGACTCTCATTCTGACGGCACCCATTCACTACAGAGCATCCATTGGTGAGCAAGTGATGGAATGCAACATTTCTCTAAATCTGTTCCCATGAAATATTAACATTTATATTGCTAGCCAGTCACTTTTAATCTTCCATTCCTCCTCTAAGTAATATTTTCATCACATGTTCACCCCGATTCTTCATGAATTCATATGCCTGAGTTCACTGAGTGAAGTAACATGTCTGAATCAGAGAGCTCAGGGCACTGATTCCCTCTCAGTATAGTGAGGGATATTGAGAGTGTGAGGATGCTGGATTCTCAGGGTGTAGACGTGTTCATATCAGGCTTTGGGATTAGGGACAGGAGAAGGCAGGGGTGCTACAGGACACGTACAGTAAAGTCCATCTGTTAGGACAGGAAACAGATTGCATCCTGCAGTGTGTTGTGCACCCCTCTAATGGCTCTATCAGCCATGCGTGAGGGACTTTGAATATGGTCATATCAATGTAACTCATTCAGGTGCGTTTAGAGATAAGCTGATAACGAATTCAGAATATTAGGCATTATACATACAATGCATCCTGTTATCTTATAATGCAGTATACAGTTTGGTCCAAAAGTTTAAGATCACTGCTTTTATTT
Organism: Spinibarbus caldwelli; assembly: GCA_039654775.1. NCBI lineage: Eukaryota > Metazoa > Chordata > Actinopteri > Cypriniformes > Cyprinidae > Spinibarbus > Spinibarbus caldwelli. Next base: position 23,087,649 of record CM077263.1, read on the forward strand.
TTCTAATTTAATACAAAGTTGTTGATTACAAATTATATTGCTGGCATAAAAAACTGAGTGATAATTCAAACTAAGAAAAAAAACAACAACAACAAAAAAAGTGAATGTCAGAATGTCTTGGTGTTTGATACTTCTTTCTTTTTCTTTAATGATAATAACATTTAAGCTGATAAAAACATGATCAATGTGACAAACTGGCGAAATCTTAGAATATGTAGAATATATATATATATATATATATATATATATATAAATATATGTATATATATATATATATATATATATATATATATATATATATAATAGCAAATTTGTCAGTGATCATGTTTTTATCAGCTTGAGTGTTATTCATTCTTTACAATTATGAAATAAATCATTTCCAAATTTAAATGAAAAAAAAAGACTTTCTCAGACTTTTAGTCTGCACTCTACATGAATCATGGGCTAAAAAAGATAAATAAATAAAATACAAATCCCCAATTAACTATAGTATAGTGCTATTATTGCATTATATTACCAGTAGTTAATTGGGGACTTTTTAAAAGGGACTTTTTAAAAAATGCAAATTAATATAAACATATTACACAATATTAGGCAATATGTAGATAATATTAACAATATTATGAATTATATTACTAAGTGCGCTAGAAATGCTCTCCAGTGATGATCTTCTGCAGTATTCAGTGATATTATTATGTAACAGATAAAATCATGGATAATTTGATATTTGATTCAATCTATTTAAAACTAGGTTATTTTATTGCAAACAAAATGTGCATAAAGCATCTCTTCTAGATATAATATAATATAATATAATATAATATAATATAATATAATATAATAACTATTATAAAAATCTGAAATTGCGAAACTTACCCACTACCGAAACTCCAAATTGCACCGTGTAATATTTAGCTACTTTCGGGACGAGTCCAGCTCATACAATTGATGGACGTGTGCACTGACCAATGAGCAAAGAGATCGCTCTTGGCTAACCAATGGGAAAACGAGTAAGCTCCGCACAGCTCCTCCTCCTTCAGCAGGTTAGATAGCGCAGCAGTGCATTGAGTTGAACCGCAGTTCTCACGCTGGATACTTAGAAAACCCTTCCCATGAAAGCATCAGCGAATATGTATCTGGAAAACACGGCTGTGATCTAAATAGTGCTGATCATCGAGTGTGCGCTGGATACACGGGAGTCAGGGGTGCAGATCGGAGCACTGAAGGGTAAGATGACAGATGTTTATGAGAGTATTTTATGGTCTGATTGTAGCGCATAGAGCTAAAGCAGTAAATCCGTTCTGGGGAGAAATAATTATCTTCGTAACAATCATAGAAATCATAGAAGGAAACAATCATAGAGATGTGTTATAGATAAATCAGTGTAATTGTAAAGGCTGTGGTCAGGCCTCACATTTCTGTGATTTCAGGACAAACTGCATTACATCCATAGATATGTACAGAAAATGTTGAAAAGTGGCCTGATAGTGATTCATATTAAAAACATGAATCATACACAAACTGCAGTAATGTTTGTATTCAACAGGCCTTCATGGCATTTACATTGAAATCTCAGTGAACAATGCAGTGCTGTTAGCTCTATAGGGGTCTTTGTTAAAAAAAAAAGCCGTTTTATGAACTCTAAACTGCAAATATTACTATTTTCATCATTGTCCATGAGATGTGATTATGATTTTTGACTGTGACATCTGTTTAGATGGGATTTCCTTATTGATATCTGGTTATTATGCAACAGTTATCAAGACAACACCAAACAGAAACAACTACTAGATTTTGTTGCTGCTTAGTTAATGTCTGAATGCTGTTTGTGGTCTGATTTGAGGTTGGAATTCGTCTTTATGGTCTGTATAAATCATCTGTGCTCTATTGAATGTAATAGTACAGTACTTCATGTATTTTCATTACCGAAATCAAATTCGTGTGAGATTTCTCAGCAAACACAGAAGTGTCCATGCAGATCAAGGTGAAAAGCCTAAAGGGCACGTTCCACGAATAAAGTTCACTTTAGGATTAATACATTGAAATTAATACACTGGAATGAGACAGTTCTACTCATTATTCTGTATAGAAATGGTAGAAGTAGTGTTATTTCTTTATAATTTTAGGGAACGTGAGGTGATAAAGGCAAAAATTTATTTTCTCACTCAGTGTGTTTGTCTTGTTTTCCTCTACAAATATCTTTCCTAAATCAAGATTACAGGAGAAGCAAAATGACAAGATATTAGTTCTTGTTTTCTGAGGTTATGTTTTAAGCTAAATTTTTATAATATCTTAAGCAATTTAGCATCTTAAGTAAACGCATCTTGATTTAAAACAAGGAAAAAAAATATGCAAGTATAAATAAGTAAGAGTAAGAGGTTGGTATGGAAGTCCGTTTCCGCCACTGAATAAAAAAAGGTAATTGCGACTTCTTATCTCACAATTCTGACTCTTTTTCTCAGAATTGCCTGATACAAACTCGCAGTTCTGAGTTTTTCTCAGAATTGAGAGATATAAACTCACAATAGTGAGACATAAAGTCAGAATTGGGAGTTATAAATTCGCAATTTTGAGAAAAAAGTCAGAATTGCGAGATACAAACTCACAATTGCGAGGAAAAAAAGCCAGAATTGCCAGTTTATATCTTGCAATTATGACTCTATTTCTCGCAATTGCGAATTTATATCCTGCGATTCTGACTTTATATCTCACAATTACGAGAAAAAAAGTCAGAATTGCGAGATACAAACTCACAATTGCGAGGAAAAAAAGCCAGAATTGCCAGTTTATATCTTGCAATTCTGACTCTATTTCTCGCAATTGCGAATTTATATCCTGCGATTCTGACTTTATATCTCACAATTACGAGAAAAAAAGTCAGAATTGTGAGAGAAAATTCGCAATTACTTTTCTTTTAAATTTATTATTCAGTGGCAGAAATGGGCTTCCGTAGGTTGGCCTGTCCAACCTCAAATTATCTCAAATTAAGTATGTTAAGAAATAACATGATTTGTGATTTGTTTATGGTCTGTATTTCCATGCCGATTAACAGGTATACGATTAGATGTTTTAATTTTTTACACTCCTTCTACTATTGACTTTAATTTCAAGCTCAAACACTGTACCAAAGCTGTTGTAAGAAAGAATGATAAAAAATATACATTTCTTTAAATTATGGGAATTATCGATAATTACAAACCAACATTTGGTCCCAACTAATTAGTCACTAATTCTAAGAGATAATTTTTCACTTGCATTGAAGTCATATCTTCAGATCAGAACATCCCTGAGACATGAGCGTGGGCTCTCTTTGTTTTAGAAACCACCCATAACACCCTAGCAGCCACACTGCGACACGTTAAAAACCAAAACACCTTAGCAACCACATAGCAACACCCTGACGAACACCCACAGCCCTATAATTGTACATATGCATTTCCAAATTTTCTTTGTTATTTGTGACAGGATCTGTTTTTTCCAGTCGATCACATGTGTTTTGTGGCGTGTTGGGTGCGGTGCATTGCCTTGCAGAAATCTGCAGACTTTACCTCCTGTCAGAGTACATGCAGCTTTTTATTGTCTTTTCTTTCTTTTTTTTTCACATACACACCTGGTCCAGCCAGTGACTCAGCTGTTAATACCCCCCTTTCTGTGGTTTTGTGTTTATCTGGTGGCCTGTATGACTGAGCTTGACATTATCTGAATTACAGGGATGAGCAGTCATAACTACTGTTATTACTGTCTTATTAAAGTAACCCAGTATTCAGCGTCTGGGAGACGGCCGGGATACAGTAGCCCTCCTTTTTTTTGCTTTTTCCATGACCTCACAGTTTTGTGTATGAATGTTTTGGGGCCCGGGGCCTGTTGCAGCTGGTGAGTTTCTGTAATTATTGTCACACTGACAGCTCTCTCCACAGCCTCTCATTAAGTTAAAAAAGAGAGAGAGAGCAAACTCAAATGAATGAGCGAGAGACATTTTGTCTGGGGCCCTGGATCCCGCTGAGCTGAGGGGCCCGGGATCAAGGAGAAAGGGTTGGGAAAATGGTGAAAGCGGCTATTTATATTTTGCCATTTCCTCCGTGAGGGGGATTCACAGAAGTTGGACGGTGTATCTGCGGGGACCCCGCCGTCCCCAAACGTGCCTGTGGAAGCACAGCGGTCTCATTCAGTCCTCGCGACCCCCGGCTCTCAGAGCAGCACCTGCTGTTCAGGCGCCTGCAGTGACGTGGCATTGATTTGCCGCACGCGTCTGTCTTTCACTGCTTTTGTTAGTGCAGTCGGCCAAAAGCTACTGCAGTATTACGTTTCTGGGTCTTTAAGTTGGCTGAGAATGGGCTTGGCCTGAAATCTGGTTTTACTGTGATTCGTTTTCTTCAGTACTGAACAATTGCTTTTTGGATGATAATTACTAGGTTTAAATGTTTTAAAATATTTTTATATATTTTTAAAATAGATGTAATGCATTATTTTTCCATTGTCTTAGATTTAAATATAAAATATATAGGATTTTCTTTTCACCCTATGTATTTTCTAAATGCATGTTTTGATTTTGTGACTGATTTCATTTTTGATTTCATTTAAAAAATAATATTTAAATAATATTTATATAATTTTAATATAAAAAATATTTAATATTTAAACTCATAATTTCATTCTGGTCTGCTCTGTAGAGATTCTTATTTTAGTTTTGACTTTATGTATGGATATGTTTTTTTTTTTTTATTTAAATGTAATTACACTAAATGTAACTCTTTTTTTTTTTTTTTATCCCATTTTGATGAAGTATTTTGTAGGTTTTTTCCAAATTCAGTTTTTCCCCCATTTAAATTTTCCTGGTTTCTTTTTTCCATTTAAATTTTTCTGGAAATTTTTCTTAAAGTTTTAATGATCAAATGAAATATTATGAAAAATTAATTGAAATTTATGTCTAATTAATTGAAATTATGTTTATTATTATTGATAACAACAGTTTATTAAAAGTGGAACAATTTCATTTTTAGGACCCTATGAAATGCATTTTTTTCTAAAATTCCTTGTTTTCTGTTTTGATTTGTCTGGTTTCCATTTTAATGGATTTATTAAATTTTAAGAATCACAAAGCATGTTTAATCATTTGAATTTTTTTTTAAAACTATAACAACTTAATAATTTTCTGTATTCCATTTTATACAGTAAATTCTAATTACTGGATTCTGTGATTCCGTCTGTATTTTTAACATTGCAGAAATCAGAGGGCCCTGAATTGGTGAAATACATCAATTCATAACCCATGCTTGTTGCATTTTTGAGCAATGTCAAAATTTTTAGCCAACAGCTGGCAACTTTGATGCGATTTACACTAACTACTGTCATGGCAGAGCAACATTTTGAAGAGAATCTTGCTTGACGTTTATATAATTAACATCCTAAATAACACTTCAGTGTAATGGCTCAGACATTTGAAGGTAACACTATCGTCCCCTGGAGTACTGAGATTTATTACAGTCGTAGACAGTAACACAAGAGCGTGTGTCAAGTTTATATAGTGGCATTGCAGTATTGCATTGCATTGGTCATTATTTTACTTGTATTTCTGGGCATATATCACATAAAAGTGTAAGACACTGAAAAGGTGGAAGTATTGGGTATCAGGAAACTGCTGCAATACCCAGATCTGTCCTCATTTACCTGACACGTGTTTCTGTTCTCTGTTTCACAGTAATGGTATTTGCTTGAGTAAGTCCATATAGTTAAACCTGCTCAAGCAAACACAACGAGGCGAGAGAAACTCATATCTGTGTGACCACTTTTATATCCCAGAAATTGTTGTTGTTTTAATTAAAACTAACAAATTGCAACTTTTTTGTTGAATAAAGGTCACATTAGTTGTGTATTAGGGCTGCAACAAACGATTATTTTGATAATCGATTAATCTAACTATTATTAGAACGATTAATCAACTAATCACCAATTATTTCACTGATTAATCAATAGACTTTGATTGATTATTCAGCTTTTGCAATTAGTTAAAATATCGAGTTATACATATTCTAACAAATAAATAAAAGGTAATCACTTCAGCTTTTGAAAATCATATGTGACACTGGACCACAAAACCAGTCATAAGTGTCAATTTTTTGAAATTGAGATTTATACATCACCTGAAAGCTCAATAAATAAGCTTTGATGTATGGTTTGTTAGGATAGGACAATATTTGGCTGAGATACAACTATTTGAAAATCTATAATCTGAGGGTGCAAAAAACAAAAAAACAAAACAAAATAAAATTCAAAAATTAAGCTTCAATGGAACATGATATTTACTTAATATCCTAATGATTTTTGGCATAAAAGAAATATTAATCATTTTGACCCATACAATGTATTGTTGGCTATTGCTACAAATATACCTGTGCTACTTATGACTGCTTTTGTGCTGCAGGGTCACATATGTAATTAAAATTATTACACAATAAATTGCTAACACTTTAAAATAAAGTTTCATTAGTTAACATTAGTTGACTACATTAGTTAACATGATCTAATAATGAACAATACTTCTACAGCATTTATTAATCCTAGTTAATGTTAATTTCAGCATTTACTAATGCATTATTAAAATCACAAGTTGTGTTTGTTTACATTAGTTAATGCATTGTGAATTAATATGAGCTAACAATGAAGGACTGTATTTATTAAATAACATTAACAAAGATTAATAGTGTAATAACTGTATTGTTCATTCATGTTAGGTAATACATTATAACACCTTACTGTAAAAGCATTACCAATTAATTTATATAAATAGGTATATTTGGCACACAAAATGAGATGACAGACAGAGCTAATCAGTCTTAATCACCATTTAATTAGCTATATGAAAAAATAACTGAATGACACATTCTGCCTAACATCTCATTTTGTAAGTCATATGGATAAGAAACAAAATAAAGGTAAGTGATAAAATGCTTTATTTTTTTGATAAACTATTTTATTCAACATATTTTTAACATATATCTCTCTTAAAATACCTTTATAGGGTTATGATAATCAAAACAGTCCTGAGCAAGATCAAGCTTTGATCTCTGCAAACCAAACTATCACTTTAATTAATTTACTTCCCCAACTAATAAAAAAGATTTGATCATTAGCTAGCACACTGGAGAGCTGCTTTATAACAGAAAATCAAGTTGTAATTCTAACTGAAAGCGACACTTAACTAAACTGCTTGATTTAAGGCGATCTCTTGTATAAAGTACTATATAAATAAAGGTGATGTGACTGCTTTACTGAAGTACCAAACTGAAGAGCTCATGCAAACATCACTTTCTCACCGCTATCAGTTTTTGTTGTTTAAACTGTTGTTTTGTTTGTTGTTTATTGCGTTATTGAGAAGAAATCGCTGTGCTCTAAAGTGCTGTCTCTTCTTCTCTTGAACTGCATCCAGGAGAACTGAATTACAGTCTCGTGCTACAGCGCTACACTGGTCAAACCGCAGTATTGCAGGCTCTTACATTACGTCATTTGGGATCAAACGACTACTCGACAACAGAAATATTTGTCGACAATTTTTTATTGTCGACGTTGTCGATAATGTCGACTAATCGTTTCAGCCCTATTGCGTATATTTGCTACTTTTTAAATGCTTTTTATATATAGGTTTTTGTATTATTTTACCCTCATCTCAGACCCAAATATTCAACTTTAAAGTATGAAAATCCTTCATTTAAAAAAAAAAAAAATGTTGGTCTGCACAGACAAAAAGACAATCCATTTAAATACTTTATTGCACAAATGTCAAAAAAAAAATAAATAAAAATTTTACAAAAATTATTACTGTCCCTCAGTTGTTTCACAATTTTCACCACAACCATCAGCTTCCCTCTAATGAAGTTTCACCAAATTTTAGTACACGTTTACAAAAGTGTCAAAGAAGAGCTTGAGATGAAATTTGAGATGAAATATTTGAAGAAAATACAGGTGAAAAAAAAAAAAGAAATCATAATTTATTTCCTAAGAAATGATGGTCATAAAATTAGCCTTAGTAAGTAAAGAAATTGCCCATTTATTCTAAAAATGTCACCACAGAATGTATATAAATTTGAAATTGCAAATGATATTTGTTGGTTTAGAAGAAATTACAGAAATTACCGAATTCTTCTATGATGAACTAGTTAAACTAAATGTGTTTTTTTTCCCCCATTTATTATTAATCATTGTATGTTTTAAAGAAGAAATAAAGGAGAACAAAGTGGTAATAGAAAATGTGTTTATGGATATCATACCATTTTCAGTTCTGTATTCAGAGACTGATTTGGTAAGCATCTCATAGTTTATTATGGTTTGTTTTAAACCATGATAGAGGGGTCCGTTGTGCCATTTCCTCTGTGTATTGTTTCATGGCCTTATAGGGCTTAAAAAACAGTCACAGACTCCGAGTTCACCTTGTTAGATGACTTGAAGGCAACATGAAATCAAAATTGACACTATTTACTTTCATAACACATGTTCCTGGTCTTATTGCACACTATTCACGTTGTACTAAAGAAAAAAAAAGTTTGTTTTTCATAATCTTTCATCAGAATGTTGTAATGTCAACTATGTCAAATTAGGAGGGATGTAGTCCTCCACAATTCACTGCAAACTTACACTCCAAACAATTCCTGATGGATAAAACCAAGCTCTGTTTGACATTTGTGGCTTTTCAGCGGAACTACGTCTCACTTACAGTTACCGTTTCATGCTGAAAGTGTGTGTTTGTGATTTATATAGGGTTTGTAACTAACATCAATACACTTGAAGTGGTGTGTCACCTGTGTGTTTGAGCGGGATAAACAGAGAAACTGAAATATTTAAGCATTTGACCTTGATCTCTAAAATAGGCCGAGGGAAAAACAGGTGTTCAGTGTGTAAAATGACTGTTTTCCACTTGGCCTGTTCATAGACCTTCTCTGCTGCAGGATTTAGTGCACTAATGTTTTTGTTTGCCATTGTGGCAGGTCTCATGGGATTGCTATCTGTTAAAATAAGAGGATACAGTGGAAGATAAAGCCACTGTATTCACTTCACCCTTTTGAAAGCATTGGTTTTCCAGATGTGATATCTGTGTGGTTTACAAATCAGCTATATTTTGATTGCAGCAGTGAATTCATCCTCATGATGGAGCTGAGAGGGAACCGTTGTTTTCCATTGTCCTTCTTTATTGAACATATAAGCCACTAGTTACAATAAAATAGACATTGTTGAACATCCTAATGTGATTATTAAACTGCCTTTGTCCATGATGTGTCAGTAACGCAGTGCTGTCTCTTCTTCTCTTGAACTGCATCCAGGAGAACTGAATTACAGTCTCGTGCTACAGCGCTACACTGGTCAAACCGCAGTATTGCAGGCTCTTACATTACGTCATTTGGGATCAAACGACTACTCGACAACAGAAATATTTGTCGACAATTTTTTATTGTCGACGTTGTCGATAATGTCGACTAATCGTTTCAGCCCTATTGCGTATATTTGCTACTTTTTAAATGCTTTTTATATATAGGTTTTTGTATTATTTTACCCTCATCTCAGACCCAAATATTCAACTTTAAAGTATGAAAATCCTTCATTTAAAAAAAAAAAAAATGTTGGTCTGCACAGACAAAAAGACAATCCATTTAAATACTTTATTGCACAAATGTCAAAAAAAAAATAAATAAAAATTTTACAAAAATTATTACTGTCCCTCAGTTGTTTCACAATTTTCACCACAACCATCAGCTTCCCTCTAATGAAGTTTCACCAAATTTTAGTACACGTTTACAAAAGTGTCAAAGAAGAGCTTGAGATGAAATTTGAGATGAAATATTTGAAGAAAATACAGGTGAAAAAAAAAAAAGAAATCATAATTTATTTCCTAAGAAATGATGGTCATAAAATTAGCCTTAGTAAGTAAAGAAATTGCCCATTTATTCTAAAAATGTCACCACAGAATGTATATAAATTTGAAATTGCAAATGATATTTGTTGGTTTAGAAGAAATTACAGAAATTACCGAATTCTTCTATGATGAACTAGTTAAACTAAATGTGTTTTTTTTCCCCCATTTATTATTAATCATTGTATGTTTTAAAGAAGAAATAAAGGAGAACAAAGTGGTAATAGAAAATGTGTTTATGGATATCATACCATTTTCAGTTCTGTATTCAGAGACTGATTTGGTAAGCATCTCATAGTTTATTATGGTTTGTTTTAAACCATGATAGAGGGGTCCGTTGTGCCATTTCCTCTGTGTATTGTTTCATGGCCTTATAGGGCTTAAAAAACAGTCACAGACTCCGAGTTCACCTTGTTAGATGACTTGAAGGCAACATGAAATCAAAATTGACACTATTTACTTTCATAACACATGTTCCTGGTCTTATTGCACACTATTCACGTTGTACTAAAGAAAAAAAAAGTTTGTTTTTCATAATCTTTCATCAGAATGTTGTAATGTCAACTATGTCAAATTAGGAGGGATGTAGTCCTCCACAATTCACTGCAAACTTACACTCCAAACAATTCCTGATGGATAAAACCAAGCTCTGTTTGACATTTGTGGCTTTTCAGCGGAACTACGTCTCACTTACAGTTACCGTTTCATGCTGAAAGTGTGTGTTTGTGATTTATATAGGGTTTGTAACTAACATCAATACACTTGAAGTGGTGTGTCACCTGTGTGTTTGAGCGGGATAAACAGAGAAACTGAAATATTTAAGCATTTGACCTTGATCTCTAAAATAGGCCGAGGGAAAAACAGGTGTTCAGTGTGTAAAATGACTGTTTTCCACTTGGCCTGTTCATAGACCTTCTCTGCTGCAGGATTTAGTGCACTAATGTTTTTGTTTGCCATTGTGGCAGGTCTCATGGGATTGCTATCTGTTAAAATAAGAGGATACAGTGGAAGATAAAGCCACTGTATTCACTTCACCCTTTTGAAAGCATTGGTTTTCCAGATGTGATATCTGTGTGGTTTACAAATCAGCTATATTTTGATTGCAGCAGTGAATTCATCCTCATGATGGAGCTGAGAGGGAACCGTTGTTTTCCATTGTCCTTCTTTATTGAACATATAAGCCACTAGTTACAATAAAATAGACATTGTTGAACATCCTAATGTGATTATTAAACTGCCTTTGTCCATGATGTGTCAGTAACGCAGTGTATGTAAACGTGAACACGTCTTAAGCTGCTTTAACTTGTAAATGTACTAGAACAACTGGATCCTTTTTTCGCTTCATGCTTACTTTTGAGTCAACCGAAAGTCTCAGTTTGGTTCATTTAGAGACTAGTTTGCAGTTTTGCACACACCATCAAACGTGCACATGCACACTATGCTTACAGAAGTAAAACTGGGCATCATAGACTAAACGACTGAGGATTGCACTTGTTTAAATCATTCCGAACAAACTCTCAAAGAATCATTTGTCTTGTTAGAAAATGCATGACAAATGAAAACAACTGCTGCATCCCAATATGCCTCCTTCTACATTATATAGTAGGTGAAAAACAGTATGTGAAAGGAGTAGTATGTCCAGATTCATAGTAGGCGAAAAGTTCCCAATGACCTACTATTTCTGCTGAGATTCTGAAGTGTACATTTCATGGACATTTTACTATCCCATGAGGCCATGGGAGAGGATTTATGAATGACAGTGAACGCCGGTAGGCATGACACATGACAGTAAAAACATGGCAGATGTATACTGTGTCTGAATTTCATTCATACTACCCATATTCACACTATATGGAAGTAAGTGAAGTACACTTCAATTCAAATGTAGTACGTACTAGACAGTATGCGATTTGGACACAGCTTATATGTTCTAAAATCAATCAAAATATCAAACATGTTATAATGTTCCAACTGGATGGAATTATTAATTAAAAAAAACATTAAAAATGTAGAATTTGTGCCCATTAGGCATTGCTTTTTTGTGAAATCTGTCAACTCCAGCTGTCCAATTTCTGCTGACTCTCTCTAACTTTTAAAGTAGAGTATTTCTGCCTCTAGCCGTTACGTCTGCAAGTGTAATGTTGCCTAATGTTTTAAATTCTGTTCAAATTTTAAACGTTGTTTAAAGTTGTTAAAAAGTCGAAGTCCCTTCTTACCTAAAGGCCGGTTCTTGGTTGATTTAAATTACAAAGTGGACCAGTCTTTATGTCGATAAGCAAAAATCTGGCTCTGCAAGAAGGCATGGATGTTTTGTATGCACTAAATAGGTTCTGTGGTTAAACAGCTATAGGGTTAATTCATTTTATTAGGCCTTGTGGGGAAACGGGTGGTTAAATTATGATCATGCTGTTACCACATGGTGTAATACATTTGGTCGAATTCTTCTGTAATGCCAAAGGGCCTTAAAAATGACTCCGGATTCAGATGTAAAAACCGCCAAGACTTTATTTTAACATGTCATTTATTAGTGCTTTTATTGGCGATTGACTCCTGAGTATACCATTAGTTATGAATACTTTTAGATTTGCACGTTTTGTGAAGAAAATGTGTGGTTCTTCCCAATGCAGAACTCAGTGCTGGTTTCTATGCAGCTACTTTAAGTGGAATTTAGGATTTTTATTGCAAAATCATCAGTGTGATTGCTTACAAAAGCAGTAGCACACCTGGCTTCAACAAGGTGCATGATTTGAGGAATCATTCATGTCTGGCGCGGGACGAGTTACACACTAAAGTTTAATACATAGGGTTTGGGGTTTGTTGAAATATGAATTGCAATAACTATTCAAAGACACTGGAAGTCTGTTAACACGATCATAAGTCTGATCATGAGTGGTTTTATTATGGAAAATGTCAAAGGAAGCCCTGAGGGAGTTTTCTCCCGAAAGATATTAAAGTCCTTTTGTTAACAGAGCAATTTCCTTGTATGACTTTTGCTCTAGTCCATCTCGAGCGGTCGTCCCCTGACGGAGCCCTATATAAGGCCTATAAACTGAATTTGTGTCTTCCAGGGGCCTGTGTGGCCATCCTGTTTAACACACTTACGTAAGCGGTACTCATTCCTCGTACTCTGCCTAAATCAACAGGCCTGGATTTCTCCTCTAAACCTCACGTCAACATTAGCTATTGGATGATCATGTTTTGTGTGTTCAGCTGCCCTGATATTATATGGCCTTCCTCATCGACAGGGGGCATTGGATACACACACACACACACAGGTTTTCTTAAAGATGATGAATTGTTTTTAAACTTGAGCTTTTTTAAAGCTGTGCAAGTTGGAGAGTAGGAGAAGTGCTTATGGATGGAAAATGGGTTTTCAGTGACTGTGGAATTAATAGTTCACCCAAATATTTAAATAGTCATTTATTTACTCAATCTCATGTTCTTTCAAACTGAATATTATTTTTCTTCTGTGGAGCATAAAAAGGAGATATTTAGAAGTTTGCTAATGCTGCTCTTTTCCATAAAATGGAATCATGCAGCAATTAGCGGCTGTCAAGTTCCAAATAGTTAAACAGTTTCCAAAAAATATAAAAAGTAGGTTATACAACTCGTACATTATCCACCTTATATTTCAAAGTTATAGTAAGCTATGTCAGCTAGGGCTGCGATAAACAGTTAATCACAATTATTTTTCTCTCAAAAATATAATCACGATTATTAATCGCGATTATTGTCATTTAATTATTATTATTTTTCTTTTACATTTCATCAGAATTAATGGCAACTCGCATGGTTTGCATATAGATTAACAGTTCAGACAACTGCAAACTAAAATGAAGTGTTTTCAGTAAAAAAAAAACAACAACAACAAAAAACAAAAAACAGCGGGCAAAAAATGCAGACGGTTATGCTTAATAAATCGAAAGAAGCTGAAATCATGATCGTGAAAATCCAAGGTCATGGGTTCGAATCCCAGGGAAACTAATAATTGATAAAATGTGTTTGAATGCAATGCCAAATACATAAATATGGCAATGGCAATTTTATTTATATAGCACTATTTACTACAACCAGAGTTGACCAATGTGGTTTACAGTAGAATAACTAAAAACAGCAATAACACATTAAGAAAATAAAAACAGTAAAACCAAGAGGAAAATACATCATAACATGCAACAAAAACATAGAACAAGGATAAAAAAGTGCTTCAACCAGAATTAAAAGCCTTATCGAACAGATAGGTTTTTAATTTTATTTTATTTAAAAATAGCCACAGACGAAGCCATTCTAATAAAAATGGGCAGATCATTCCAGAGTCTTGGTGCAATTGTAGCAAAAGCGCGATCACCCCTGCACTTCCGCCTCGCCTTGGGGATAAACAAGAGGGATCTGGTAACATTGTGCTCTAGGGCTGCAACAAACGATTATTTTGATAATCGGTTAATCTAACGATTATTAGAACGATTAATCGACTAATCGTCGATTATTTCACCGATTAATCAGTAGACGTTGACTGATTATTCAGCTTTTGCAATTAGTTAAAATGTTGAGTTATGCATATTCTAACAAATATATAACATTAATCACTTCAGCTTTTGAAAGTCATAATATGTAATTACAATTATTATACAATTAATTTATGCAAAAATATATATTTGGCACACAAAATAGATGACTAACAGACAAACTCTCTCATTCACCGTGTAATTAGCTTTATGAAAAAGTAACTGAATGACACATCATTTCTGCCTAACATCTCCTTTTGTAAGTCATATTGATAAGAAACAAAATAAAGGTAAGTGATAAGACCTTTTATTTTTGGATAAACTATTTTATTCACAAAATAATCTCTCTTAAAATACCTTATAGGGTTATGATAATCAAAACAGTCCTGAGCTAGATCAAATTTTGATCTTTGCAAACCATCACTTTAATGAAATAATATTTTTTTTCCCACTAATAAAAATATTTTATCACTAGCTAGCTCCACACTGGAGAACAGCTTTATAACAGAAAATAAAGTTGTAATTCTAACTGAAAGCGACACTGACTCTGGTTTTTCATGTTTAATATTGTAAAGCTGCTTGATTTAAGGCTATCTATTACATAAAGTACTATATAAATATACGTGAAGTGACTGGACTTTACTGCAGAGCTTGTGCAAACATCCACATTGCTGTAATCAGATGCGGTCTTAATATTACATATTCATCCAAACGCCGCTCAGCAGTTTCAGGTTCGTTCGGCTGCGTTTGCTCAAAGACTATAGAATACCCAAGACGTGTCACTTTTGAATGGGAAAAAATGCAACGCTTAATATGGCTGCTTAATCGCAGGAAGCCCCGGCTTCTGAATGAAAGAGCCAATGGCTAATTGGTAAAGTCAGCGCATCACTGCAGCTGCCGTTAGAAGTCCCGGTTGCTATAGAAACATCGTTCTGAGACGTGCGCTCAGGACTGCGCATGCGCACTGGCTGATCTTGCCTGAAAAATAACCTTTTTATAACGCTATTTGAGCAAAAGAAACAACATTTATGACACAGTTGTTGTCCGATTTCATCAAATATCCAGGGGGGCTGAACCACAGTATTGCGCAACAACGCCACACTGGTCAAACTGCATTATTGCAGGCTCTTACATTAGGTCATATGAGATCAAACGACTATTCGACAACAAAAATATTTGATGACAATTTTTTATTGTTGACGTTGTCGATAATGTCGACTAATCATTGCAGCCCTATTGTGCTCAATCAATAAATCAATAAAAAAGAGATATATGATGGAGCCATACCATTTAGTGGCTTATAGACAATAAGTAAAATTTTAAAATCTACTCTGTAACGCACAGGCAGCCAGTGTAAAGACTGTAAAACCGGAGTAATATAATCCCGTTTATGAATCCCAGTCAAAAGTCTAGCTGCCGCACTCTGAACCAATTGTAATCGGGATAAAGCTGTTTGACTTATCCCGGCATAGAGTGAGTTACAGTAATCTAATCTAGAAGTAATAAAAGCATGAATCACTTTCTCAAAGATTTTAAAAGAAAGAAAAGTCTTAGCTTTAGACAGGAGGCGCAACTGAAAAAAGGATGATTTGACCACAGAATTTATCTGCCTATCAAACTTCAGGTGTTCATCAAATACCACACCCAAATTTTTCACGTAGTGCTTAACACGAGGATAACCCACCAAGGTTTGGATTGGAAACAGTCAAGGAATCTGAGGGTTTAAAAACAATAATTTCTGTTTTTTCCTCATTAAAATTCAGAAAGTTTAGCGACAACCATGCCTTTACATCTGTCAAACAGGCCAGGAGAGCATCCAGTCCATCCGAATTCCGTTTTATGGGCAGATAAACTTGTGTATCATTAGCATAACAATGGAACGACAGCCCATATTTTCTAAAAATGTAACCAAGTGGAAGCATATATAAAGAAAAAAAGGATGGGAGCCAAAATGGATCCTTGGGGTACCCCACAGGTTAATACAGCATTACTAGAAGTAAGATCTCCTATCTTAACTGAAAAGGTTCTATTGGTAAGATAAGATTTAAACCACTCTAATGCGCTGCCTGTAATACCTGCACAATGTTCCAATCGATTAATAAGGACAGCATGATCAACAGTATCAAATACGGCAGTAAGATCTAAAAGCACAAGAACAGCGTAGTTGCCCGAGTCACACGTTAATAGTATATCATTAAGAACCTTCAACAATGCAGTCTCAGTGGAGTGATTTTCTGAAACCAGACTGAAAAACCTCAAAAATCAAATTGCCAGCTAGAAAAGTTTGCAATTGTTCAAGAACTGTTTTCTCCAGAATTTTTGTAATGAACGACAAATTAGAAATGGGCCTAAAATATGCTAAAACGGTGGGATCCATGCCTTGTGTTTTAAGCAGAAGACGAACAGTTGCATGTTTTAGCAAATCAGGAATAGTACCAGTTTCTAAGCAGCGATTTATCAGAGTCAAAAGATATGGACCCACCACATCCAGAACTTGTTTAAGAAAATATGGAGGACTCATATCAGTGGAAGAGCCAGATGGTTTAAGGTGATCCACTAAATCTATAAAATAGTTTTCAGTAATAGGAGTAAAATGACTTTAAAACAGCAGTGCAACTAAGGGGAGTCGAAGGGTCTGACAGAACAAGATTTATCCCCATTCTTAAATCATTTATCTTATTTACAAAAAAATTTCTGTACTTCTGTAGAAGAGCAAATGGAAGGATTGATAGTGGCATTTGATAATGTTAAAAAAGTGTTTTTGGCTTATGACATTTCTTATTTATAATTTCAGTGAAATACCTTGATTTCGCTGTTTTTACAGCTTTCTGATATTGAGATAATGAGTCTCTTAGCATTTGCAGTGAGACCTGGAGTCTATCCTTTTTCCATTTTCGCTCAAATCTTCTACAGATTTGCCTAAGAGAGCGAGTAGTGTCATCTAACCATGGCTCAAATCTTGGTTTATGATGAAGTGTCTTTAGAGGTGCCATTAAGTCTATGACGTGTGCGCAGGTGGAATTAAACCTGAAAAGAAGCTCTTCAGCACTCAAATCAGAGTTAAACTCATCCATTTGTAGAGATACTTCACTAAAAGATAAGGAAAAGGCTTCTCTGGTAGATGGGGTAATAAGCCGAGACCGGCGAGCAGAGGAAATAGGCTTAGATGCATTAAACAAAGATGGAAACGTAAACAAAACAGTCTTATGATCAGAGAAACCATTTTCACACACCTCTAGGTCACACAGAGAGAAACCATATGTTAACACTAAATCAAGTGTATGACCATGCTGATGAGTGGGTACATTGACCTGAAGAGTTAAATCAAAAACATTTAAAAGATTAATAAATTCCTTCGCTAAAAAATCAGCAGCACAACAAACATGAACATTAAAATCTCCTAAAATTAGGAGTTGTTCATATTTCGGTATGAAATCCCCCAGAAAGTCTGCAAAGTCCATTAAAAAGTCCTT
Source organism: Spinibarbus caldwelli (assembly GCA_039654775.1). NCBI lineage: Eukaryota > Metazoa > Chordata > Actinopteri > Cypriniformes > Cyprinidae > Spinibarbus > Spinibarbus caldwelli. Next base: position 23,105,525 of record CM077263.1, read on the forward strand.
ATTGTGTTTTGGGGGTCGATAGATCAGTGCAACCAAAAGAGTCTCATACAGTTTCAGTGCAAACAACTGCAGTTCAAAATTATTATATTTATTTGAAACAACGGGACGACAGCAAGTCTTTATATATGGAGGCCAAACCTCCACCTCGCCCCATTGTGCGTGGCGAGTTAAAAAACAAACAGTTTGACGGAAGCAGTTCAGAAAAGGAGCTTAAATCCCCAGTAGTGAGCTAGGTTTCAGTCAAAAAGAGAAAATCCAAGTGACGAGCGGAGAAAAAGTCATTGATAATAAAAGTCTTATTTACTACAGATCTGGCGTTGATCAAAGCCATCCTAAGTCGAGGCGGGTGTTCAGAAGAGTCCATAGACTGATTTGCCCGAGGTAGCGAACGAAGATGGTCCGTACACACTCCTCCATGCCAAAACCGAGGAGAGCGGATAACAGGGAGCGGCATCACCGTTGTGGGAAACACAGGAATAATCCATCTGTGCACTGGTTCCACAGAGCGCCAATGGATAAAACATTTCCCGTCCAAGCCTTCCGCATGGAACCCCCCCAGTTGGAACTGAGACTCTCGATGGAGTCGCAGGAAGCGCTTTAGCTTAATAGCTAGGCCGTCCCGTCTTCCACGTCGTCTCCTGTGCCTTCTCGCCGGTAGGGAGCATGGCCAACAGCGTAGACAGTCAGGTATCGACATCAATAATGGAGGTGGGGCAAAATAAGGACTGATAACCGCTTAAGTAGTTTATTTGAAATTTCTTCCAAGTTTAAAAGAGAAAATCGATCATAGGTTAAGACTGATGAAGCACACTGCATTAAACATAACATAAAATAAGTTAAAACAGACAAACTCAACACTGCACTGAGCGACAGACGGCAAGCCACCCATAACGGCGCCATCTTTTTTTTCCAAATATAATTGGAAACATTTTGTTCAACAAATCAGTATGTTTATAATCACAATAACAAATTAAAATACTAAAGCTAAACTGCAAACTGTTTTGACATGACAACCATGAGCCCTCATTTACTTATCAACACATACTCTTACTTATTTCACATGTGAAAACATTAGCCAATCATAAATAATTTACGTATAGCTGTCTTAAAGGTACAGTAGCAAAATATCCGATTGGACCGATCGAGAGTGTAAACTGGACTGTTTTGTGTTTATACTAACCTTGAGTAACATCATAAATGGACTTCTGTTAAAAATGAGCTGTATAGAATGTATATCTCCTGTAGAGTACTATAAAGTGTTCACTGTTTGATTGCATGAAGGTCCTGTGACTGCCACATTAGTGCAGACTCTTCTGGTTTAGATTCTGCTCCTCTGCTATAGTCCATCAGTGTGTGTGATGTGTCAGAGGAAGTGAGGGGAAAAACACACAGATTGCATTCCTGCAGGCACCAGAGCCCTGTGATTTGAGCTCCCTGTCAGAGGCATTAGGTTACAGTGTCTGGGAGTTTACACTGGACAGGCCGACAGCTACTGCTGGTCCACCAGAACGGCCAGTTCTACCTCATAAACCATAGCACTTCCAATCTGCTGGGTCATGGGATTTGAAGTTTTATGACGTAATCTGTGTTTGAATCAGTGGAATTGTATGTTGGTACAGGATCCATTTAAACTGTTTGCACCACTAGTCAAATCTCTGCACACTTGAAGATCATATTACTTCTGGTCGGACATGACCAATTCAGTCGTTCAGTGCAATTTGTGAACTGATTCAATGTTTGTTTGTTTTTTTTGTTTTGTTTTTAAATAATCAGCCCAAAAGAATGACACATTCAGAAATCTGACATCACTCTCACTTTTTGGAGCTTGTCTAGGTTTTTTCTTTTTAAAATGACAAGGAACAGTAGCTATGTTTTTATGAAATGGAGTGAAGTAAATTAATATATTGTGAATATATTCTGCTTTGGTATGTAGTAAAGTGAGATTCCCAAACTACAAATATCTGGAAGTACGGACGATTGAAAAATGTAATAAACTACAGTACCCAATCTTGTTATTAACTAAAACTATTGAATCTCTTTTTCATTAATTGAAATGTTAATTTAATTAGCAGAAATAAACTAGAATGTACACTGCCAGTCAAAATTTTGTAATAATTATGCTCTATTATACTCATGAAGGCTGCCTTTATTTGATCAAAAATACATCAAAAACAGTAAAATTGTGAAATACTGTTATAATATAAAATGTTAAAATGATTTCTGAAGGATTGTGTGACACTGAAGACTGGAGTAATGGCTGCTGAAATTAAGCTGTCATCACAGGAATAAATTGCATTTTAAAATATATTTACGTAGAAAACAGTTATTTTAAATTGTAATAATATTTCACAATTTAATTAATTAATTAATTAATTCTTAATTTATAAAACCTTTATCCATTTTTATAATTATTCCAAACTTTTGACTGGCAGTTTAAATATTAGATGAAAATCTTTAACTAACTAACAAAAAAAAAAAAAAAAAAAATACCTTGATAAAATGCTAAAACTAAAATTAAAATATAAATAAAGATATATAGAAGTGCTTAATATAAAACAAATAAAATAGCAAAACCACTACAACGTAAACTTAAATTAATATTATTAATAAATACTATAATATTCAAAATATTCAAATATTAATAAATACTATAATAGTGCAAGAATAATACTAAAATAAGAGACTAACAAAGTAAAATGCTTTGTTACTGTTTATCACTGTCTACATGTAAAAATCTGGTTTAAAGTAGCCATGAAATCAAAATTGACCATATTTATATTCTTAATGTCCCTGATACTATTGTTTATGATTCATCATCAATCATTCAGGTCCCACCCCTACAATATTTCCCACTCAATTTTCTGCTTCATTCTGAAATATGTGCCACTTTTGTGTAGGTTTTCAAAAGAAAGCGTTCGTCCAGACACCTTGAGACATTCAGTGTGATCCGTACTGATGGACAGATTTACTTTACTGATCCTTAGGTGAAATGTATACCCATAACACACTGAATGATGCAAAGACTGATGCACAAAAAAACCCATACATACCACATTGTGGAAAGTGGCATTGCTCTGTAATTTAACCCTCATTAATTCTGCCATTCATCATTACCCATCACTCCCCTGTCGCCCCTTTCTCTCGGACCCCCTCTGTCTCTGATGGCACATGATAGCATCTCCCAGCCCGTCAGATCTCCAGGGTGGGCGCCTTCGGCTGTCCGTCACTCATCGCGTGCTCGCTGTATGCTTGTCAGGCCCTGGTGGCGGGCTGCACCAAGAGCTAAAGGAAGCGGTGAGCGACGCCATCACCCTCTCGCCTCAGCTAGACACAATAGAGAGGAAGCTGTGCACTCTTAAACTGCAGCAGAACGTGTCATGTGCGGTCTAGCTCTATTGCCGCAATGGTTGCAGCATTGCTTAAGCCAGCTGTAGACCTCATTTGTTACGGTTTGCATTGCACACACTCGTCTTTTTGAATGCACAGGTTAGTAGTAACAGGTTTCAGGGGAGTGGTGAACCTTAATGTAGGTTACAAAGCATGATTACCTGGTAACCAGCGAGCAGGAATATGCATGTGAAGAAGAAGATATGCCACAATTATGTTGTCAATGGCAAGGCCGGAAAACATCATTAACGAATCTGCGGTTTTTCGGACGAGGTGGGATTCTTTCAGTTTTTGTGCATTTTGAGCATGTGTTTGTCTTCCAGGAAATATTATTTGTTAGCACTTTACACGTACAATAAGAATCAGAGGCACTCGCGTGTCTTGCCTGAAAAGCTTTGTACCTGTGAAACCTGGGGCATGTTACAAAATCTAGTGAGATGCCTACATAGACTGCTACCTTCTAAGACGGCATTCTAACTAAGATGGAGTCTCGTAAGTGACTGATTTGGAATGTTTTAGATAGGCAGCGTCTCTACGAAGCACACAAATAAAGCTCTGAACAGGAGAATCGACTCGCGTTTGATTCCGGTAGCGTTTGATGTTAGCATGTCGCAAAGCTAACAGCTCAGTATTCTAATGAAAATAAAAAATACTAAAACTAGCTGCAAAGCGAGCAGTGCAACTCGCAAATGAGTCGTTCAATGCAATTTATGAACTGATGCAACAGGTTAACTGAAAAGAATTGGCTCAAAAGAATGATTGTTAACAAATCAGACATTGCTCTCGCGTTACGGAGCTGGTTTAGGTTTCTTTCAGTTTAGTATAATGAGGAACAGTATGTTTTTATGAACTGTAGATACAACTCGTCTTTGATTTTTGATGTGTGATGTCGCCTTTGAGCGTTTGATGTTAGCATGTCATTAGCAAATGAGTTGTTCATTGTGATTTGTGAACTAATTCAACAGAATTGGCTCAAAAGAGTAATTTGTTAATGAATCAAACATTGCTCTTTTTGAGCTGGTCAGGGGTCCTTTCAGTTCGATATAACAAGGAACAGTATGTTTTTATGAAATGTAGAGAAGTCTCAACTCACTTTTGATTCCAGCAGCTTTTGATGGGTTAGCATTTTGCTAAGCTAACAGCTCAGTATTCTAATTATCATACACAAACAATTGCTATAATAGTACATTGTATTTTGAACAGATTTGTACCTTATTTTCATTGTTTTTCAGTGTTGAATGAAATATAATGAAATATTATGATAATATAATGATCCAGATCACCTCTGCAGTTCCTCTTGATCTAATCATGGTTATTGAATGTGTTGATGGATGTTGAGATGATGTCCTCAGATTGGCTTGAAACAGGAATTAATGGGGAGCAGCACACGTCTTCTTCAGGTTGTTCCAGTTTGCTTTAGCTTTCATTTTTACAGTGAGTTACACACAGTTGCATATATATTCACAAACATAAGTTTCAAAAACATACAAATTTGGAAGCGGTTACTACAGCAGTGTCTTTATATCTCTGGTTGCAAACATACAAAACAGAGTTATCCATTGTTTGTACTCATTTTAAATATTTCCATTTCACTTCATTTTTGTGAGTGTATGAAAGTAATTTTGCTTCGTTAACTATTTTTGTTGAAAAAAGTGTTTATTTAAAATATTTGCGTTATCATACTGCTTGTTGGCCAGTAACTTAAAGGGATAGTTCACCCAAAAAAGATATTTTTGATGAAATCCGAGAGCTTTCTAACCCTGCATAGACAGCAATGCAACTATCTTGTTCAAGGACCAGAAAGGTAGTAAGTTCATCATTAAAATAGTTCATGTGGCATCTGTGGTTCAACCGTAATGTTATGAAGCTACGAGAATACTTTTTGTGCACAAAGAAAACAAAAATAACAACTTTATTCAACAGTTTCTTCTCTTCCATGTCAGTCTTCGACGTGCGTTCACGAGAGTACCACAAAGCATTAATATTTAAAAACACTAATAATTTAATAAAAATCTGAGTACTAAATATAATCTTTAGTAAATGTCAAAATGAATAAAATTTACATACTGTATAAATTTACTTTTAGCATTTAAAATATTATTTCTAATGTTTAAGACAGTAATATTGTAAATACAAGTTATATTTATTAAAACAAATAAACAAATATTTATTAAAACAAGTCACAATAGACAATAGAACTACTGTACTTCAGTGCTTCTTATCGCTTACATCTTTATTTCCAAAATGAAGGGTTTTTTTTATTTTTTTTTTTAGTTTCATACTTTATCTCATGACTAGTCGGCTTATCATTTGTAAAATAATTTGCACACATCATTTGGTGAGGTTGTAAATGTCAAATGCATGAACCTGTGGGACAAACTAAACACATCTGCGCTGTTCCGCCCCAACTCAAATGAGCTAAAAGGTTTCTGGGACGGCAGAATTTAGGGCTGAGAGACAGATGGAGAGGGAGGATAGCTGCCCTCAATAGTGTGACTAGAGTGCAGATGTTTTGTTTTGCTCTCTTGTGTAAAGTGCATCTCTCTTTTACCATCAGTCCTGCAGCTTGAAGAGCACAGATGCACACGGCTGGAGCTTTCTTGAAGCTAACGTGTTTACAGCAGCAGCATAAAAGCGCTGAAAGAGCGCGCTTCTGAGAAGTGTGCCCTCTGTGTTATTTGTGATGATAAAGTCAGACAGCGTTCCTTTTTTATTGTGCAAAGAGCTGCACAGAGCTTCTGTTCCATAGCTTTGAGATTCAATCTGCATGTTTGCTGTGTCTTAAATGGGTAAAAATCAGAACTGGAGTTTAGGCCTTAAGGGTTTTGAAGTCTCTCTCTAAGACAAGCATCATTTCCTCCCCTTTCTTCATTTCTAACTCATATTTGCATCCTTTATAGAGGGCACGTTTCTAAATACAATTGGTCTGATGATACCTTATTTTTTATGTCTGTTAAAACATTTAAAATTATCATCAGTGTTTCTACAGTTACAATTATCTATTCTATTTTATTCTATTATATATATTTTTATGATGTAATTTGATAAGATTTCTCTTTTCTGGGTCAGTTTTTTTTTAAGTCTCTGTTCAATAAGACTGCATTCAATTGTTTAAAACATACAGTAAACAGTAATATTGTGAAAAATTATTACAATTTAAAATAACCATTTTCTATTTGATTATATTTTAAAATGTAATTTATTCCTGTGATCAAAGCTGAATTTTCAGCATCATTACTCCAGGCTTCAGTGTCACATGATCCTTCAGAAATCATTCTAATATGCTGATTTGCTGCTCAAGAAACATTTCTGATTATCAATGTTAAAAACAGTTGTGTATGTAAATATAGTTGTAGAAACTGTGATGCATTACAATGTACGAAAGAGTATTTATTTGAAATAGAAGTCTTTTGTAACATTATAAATGTCTTTACTTTCACTTGATTAATTTAATGTGTCCTTGCTGAATAAAAGTGTTAATTTCTTAAAAAAAAAAAGTACTGACCCCAAACTTTTAAACAGTGCTGTAATTCTTGACTCATTCCTATTATATATTTAGCCAATGTGTAGTTCCTGAGTTTTCAACAGGAACACCTTAAGAAGGAAATGAAGAAGGCTACTAAAGCTTGTGAACATACAAATGACAGGAGAGAAATAGTGATGGAGAAAAAGGTGGTTTAGTAAGGAGAACGTGATGGTCAGATTAGCGTGTGGCGTACGATTGGTCTTCGCTTTGTGTTCTCTGGCTGTGAACTCAGCTATTCAATTCAATTCAAGTTTATTTGTATAGCGCTTTTCACGATACAAATCGTTGCAAAGCGCTGTACAGAAAATTAAGTTTCTACAATATTTAGTAGTAGCTTATCATTGGTGACTGTCAGTTAATGTACATATGGCTGAACTGTACGGAAAAATCAATTAAAGACATAATCAAACAGATGATGAACGCTATTAACAGCAATTATTATATGTTGGAATCAAACTTATAGCAAGATTTGGTAGTTCTGTATGTTGTTTCAGGGTTGGCATCGTCTGAGGTCCTCTGAGGGGTTGGCATCATCTCTTCTCAGGTGTTCTGGATCTATACTGAAGCTTGTGTAAATTCTAGTTACGGCAGAAACAGAGAAACAAATAGAGACATAATTAGCGTAGCTGCTGTTCCAACCAAGCAAAATTGATTTGTTTAACCCAAGCTAAAGAATAATAATGTGCATTTGATCAGATATAACTGCAGTAGGGCTGTGCAATTAATCACATGCGATTGTCATGCGCATCTCATCAGTAAAGCCGGTTCCGTGATTAGTAGTAAATTGCCATCACATGTTATCAGATGGAGCGGGATTTACTACACAGAGCCGTAGTTCACTAACAAGCCAGGCGATATTGCGTTCATAATCGCGGACGAATCACCTGCGATAATGAACGCGATATTGCCAAGCTTGTCAGTGAACTACGGTTCTGTGTAGTAAATGCCGCTCCATCTGAAAACAGGTGATGGCAATTTACTACTAATCACGGAACCGGCTTTACTGATGAGATGCGCATGATAATCGCAAGCGATTAATTGCACAGCCCTAAACTGCAGTACAAGATTATGAGATGCATTATTTGAAAGCTTGGCCAAAGAGATGTGTCTTTAATCTAGATTTAAACAGACAGAGTGTGTCTGAACCCCGAACGTTATCAGGAAGGCTATTCCAGAGTTTGGGAGCCAAATGCGAAAAAGCTCTACCTCCTTTAGTGGACTTTGCTTTCCTAGGTACTACCAAAAGTCCAGAGTTTTGCGACGTTAGGGAGCATGATGGATTGTAGCATGGTAGAAGACTAGTTAGGTATGCAGGAGCTAACCCATTTAGGGCCTTATAGGTAAGTAATAATATTTTGTAACTGACACGGAACTTAATAGGTAGCCACTGCAGAGACTGTAAAATTGGGGTAATATGATCATTTTCTTGATCTGGTAAGGACTCTAGCCGTTGCATTTTGGACTACCTGTAGCTTGTTTATTGAAGATGCAGGACAACCAGCTAGCAGTGCATTACAATAGTCCAGTCTAGAGGTCATGAATGCATGAATTAGCTTTTCTGCATCAGAAACAGGTAACATGTTTCGTAGATTGGCAATGTTTCTAAGATGGAAGAATGCTGTTTTTGTAACATGGGAAATATGATTCTCAAAAGACAAGTTGCTGTCTAATATAACATCCAGATTTTTGACTGTAGAGAAAGTAACAGTACATCCGTCTAATTGCAAATTGTAATCCAAGAGATTCTGTGTACTGTTTTTTTTGGTCTAATAAGTAATATCTCTGTCTTATCTGAATTTAATAGGAGAAAATTATTGGTCATCCAATCTTTTACAATTTTTAACACAATCTGTTAGCTTAGATAATTTAGAAGTTTCATCTGGCCTTGTTGAGATATATAGCTGAGTATCATCAGCATAACAGTGGAAACTAATTCCGTATTTTCTAATAATATTACCAAGGGACAACATGTATATTGAAAATAGCAGAGGACCTAGGACAGATCCTTGTGGTACTCCATAATTTACTGGTGATAATTGAGATGACTCCACATTTAAATAAACAAAGTGGTAGTGATCAGACAGGTAGGATCTAAACCATCTTAAAGCCTGCCCTTGAATACCCGTATAGTTTTGTAATCGATCTATGAGTATGTCATGATCTATGGTGTCGAATGCAGCATTAAGATCAAGTAAAACTAGTAATGAGTGCAGCCTTGGTCTGATGCAAGAAGGAAGTCATTTGTAATTTTAACAAGTGCAGTTTCTGTGGTATGGTGTGGCCTGAAACCTGACTGAAATTCTTCATAGAGATCACATTTTTTTTGCAGGAAGGAGCACAATTGAGCAGACACAACTTTTTCTAGAATTTTAGACATAAACGGAAGATTTGAAATGGGTCTGTAATTTGCCAGTTCACTAGGATCTAGTTGTGGTTTCTTAATAAGAGGCTTAATAACCGCCAGCTTGAATGGTTTTGGGACGTGACCTAAAGATAACGACGAGCTAATAATATTGAGAAGCGGTTCTTCTGCTACAGGTAACAACTCTTTCAGTAATTTAGTGGGTACAGGATCTAATAAACATGTTGGTTTAGATGCAGTGATAAGTTTATTTAGCTCTTCCTGTCCTATAATTGTAAAGCACTGCATTTTTTCTTTGGGTACGATGAATGAAGCTGAAGTATTAGATGCTGTAGAATCTACATTTGTTACTGTATTTCTGCTGTTATCTATTTTGTCTGTGAAGAAATTCATAAAGTCATCACTACTAACTGTGAGGGAATATTTAGATCGGGTGGCGTCTGGTTATTTGTTAATCTAGCTACTGTGCTAAATAAAAACCTTGGATTGTTTTGGTTATTTTCTATGAGTTTGCGGATATGCTCGGCCCTGGCAGCTTTTAGAGCCTGTCTATAACTGGATATAGCCTGCTGTTTTTCCATGCAATTCTAAAATCTTCCAAGTTAGTTTTTCTCCATTTGCGCTCAAGATTACGAGTTTCTTTCTTGAGAGAATGGGTTTTACAGTTGCACCATGGCACAGTACGTTTTTCTTTAACTGTTTTCAATTTGATGGGCGCAACAGCTTCTAATTTATTAGAGAAGATAGTGTCCATGTTGCTAGTCATTTCGTCTAGCTCATGTGTATTTATGGGTACACAGAGCAGTTGAGATAAATTACGCAGGTTATTTCTGAATCTGTCTTTAGTGGTTGGAACAGTAGTTCTTCCTGGACGATAACGTTGAGCCATATAGTTAATATCAGTAATACTCAGTATGCACGATACAAGAAAATGGTCAGTAACATCATCACTTTGAGGTACGATATCTATATCAGTAAGATTGATTCCATGCGATATAATTAAATCTAGCGTATGATTAAAACGATGAGTGGGCCTGGTGACGTTTTTTTTGACTCCAAAAGAATTTATTAGGTCAGTAAAAGCAAGTCCTAATGCATCATTTGTAGAGGTCGACCGATTCATCGGTTTTGCCGATGGCACCGATAGTTGATTGCCGCAACTATCGGTTATCGGCAAAAATCCATGCCGATAGTTTTCCAGTTCGCGTCCGCTGCTGGAGTTGCTGAGAAGGGTCCGCTGGCATTATACAGTATGAGAGCGGCCTCTAGAGGCGGAAATCACTGACAGCACATGTTGTTTATTTTGACACGTGACACTGCACGCTGCACAGAGAGGGAAACTCCAGACTCGCATTTAAATACAGCCAACAGAAAATCCTGCCGCGGAACAGAGCGCCATTCACATAGTTTTCTATTAAAATTACATTATATTTGTCCCAAATCATTGTGAATGTACATAATGACTTCATCCTAGGCTATAAATTATGTATTGTGCATTTTCAGCAAAACCTTTGTCTTTCTGTTGCTCTAATAAAGTCTGTATGCTTCATATAGAGAGCTGTAATAGATCGCACTTTTTCTTTCCGCTTGCTCTCTTTTTTTAAACACCGAACTTCAAACTCATTTATGCCACATTATTCATTCTTAAAGCAAACTTATGTCCGTTTGGTGATTAAATAAACTGTTTTAGACCGCCACTTGAATTGAACGCAAAACGTCTGGTGTTTGTGTGTGTGTGTGTGATACCTCTGAGTTCTAGATGCAGCGGTTTTGCCTGGTGTGTGACATTTTTTTTATTTTATTTATTTATTTTTTTATTATTAGATAATTATCAAGTGTTAAAAAATAGAAGCAAATAAAGTGTGTGAGTAAACATACAATATCCATATGTATGTAATTTTAATGCTATGGCCTTGTGTAGATATTTAAAGATGGCCATCTTTAAGCATGACTGTTGAAATTAAATGGTAATACTTAACAATAAGAGTCCATTCGTAACATTAATGAAAACTGTAGAAGTATTGTTCCTTGTTAGAGTGTGTTAATTTCAACATTCACTATTAGCTACTATAGGCTACATTTTTAAATTTTAAAGTTTCTTTTAACATTAGTAAACTATGAAATAACTTTAATGATCAACATAAATAATATTAATATTGTTCATTTACAAAGTTTGGTTCAGTACTGTTACTGCTTTTTTTTTTTTTTTTTAAATAGTAAAGCACTAGTTTTCTTTCAGTATCCATTTTAAAAACTATCGGTTGATTAATCAGTATCGGCCAGTGATTAATCGGTATCGGTAAAATCCACTTGTATTATCAACGTGAATGTTAAAATCTCTGACAATTAGCGCTTTATCAACAGTAACCAATAGGTCTGAGAGGAAATCTGTAAATTCTCTTAGGAAATCTGTATACGGCCCTGGCGGTCTATACACAGGAGAGATTTCTTTTGCATATCTGACAGTGTAACATTAAGCAGAAGTATTTCGAATGAGTTAAACCTGTATCCTGTTTTCTGAGTAACATTGAGAATATCACTATATACTGTTGCAACGCCGCCGCCACGGCCAGTCTGACGGGGCTCATGCTTATAACAGTAGCTTGGTGGAGTAGACTCATTTAGACCAATATAATCATTTGGCTTGAGCCAGGTTTCAGTCGAGCAGAGCACATCAAAACTATTATCTGTGATTATTTCATTTACAATAACTGCTTTGGGTGCAAGTGATTTAATGTTTAGGAGCCCAAACTTTAAAAATTGTTTTTGTTAATTTATTTAGCATTTTTCTGGATTAATTACGATCAGATTTCTAGATCCTGCATTAAATTTATATTTTGGCCTCACTGTTCGGGGGAACAGACACAGTCTTTATAGATTGGACGGCACAAGTACTTCTATCATTTAAGTGGGTAGAACAAAAGTCATCATAGCAGTTATTTGAGAATTGGCGTGCCGGACGATGGAGTCTCCGACGATAATGGTGTCACGTTCCGTCTCGCGGAGGGGAGCGAAGCGGTTCCGGGTGGAGATCTCGAAGACGTGAGGGGGCGAGGTCCTCGCACGGGGCTTCTCGTGTCTTCCTCTGCTGCTGCACCCAGGGTCCGTGGTGTCCCGGCGCCAGAGTGAAGGACATCTGGGAAGATCGCGTCCTGGGTGCACAGGGTCTGTGTGTGCAGAGAAACACACGGAGTAGAGGTGCTGGGAGTGTTAGTAGCGCGCTGTCTTACCCCGGACTTGTGAGCGTCAGCCCGGGATGTTTCCAGCACGGCTCTCCGCTTTCTCAGCTGGGCCTGCTTCTCCACCAGCTCGCGGATCTGCTTCTCCACGGCCTCCAGCTCCAGCTGCACCGAATGCAGCTCGAACGTGTCCTCGCCTGCACTCAAAGGTAGACACACATCCGCCATTAAAGCAAGTAACAGTGAGTAAAACAATGGTAATGTGTGTGAATAGAGTATTAGCAATGTAAGCGAGATTAGCGGCAACCTTCCTTGATGCTAACGGGCTATAAGCTAATAGCGGACTCGGGAAATCAAAATAAAACTAGTTATAGCAAGGCGCTCTGATTGTTTTTGTTGTAGAATACGATAGGGGATATATTCACACGTTATAGAAACGAAAATGATGGTGTATGATTTTAAGATAAAAAAAATAGATGGTAAAGAATTAACTTGACGGAGCTCAAACTCAAAACACGCGGCAACAACAAACTATGCAGTGGGAGTGGATGGGCTGAAGGCTTTGTCTGCCAGAGTTAGGGAGTGTCTCTGATTGTCTCTGCACACTGTTGTTAACTTTGCCTCCCAGCGTTCATTAATCTAATTAGTGAAATTGCTAGAGGTCTCATAATAGAACTCGTAAAATAGATCTGGTTTACCATGCAGGGGAGTTTATTAACAGAGATGTGCACATTAGAGATGGGTGAGAACTTCAGTCGCAAAAAAGCTATCGTGTCAAATCATTTGACGCAGAAACCACTATCTGAGAAAACACCTCAGGTTATACTTGTTTGGGGTGTTCAGAAGCAAGATGTTAGTTACCAAAAAAATTGCTCTCTCACAGAGAGGTGTCAGTCTATTTCAAAACCTAGCGAGGTGCTTAGCTGTGCAGCATTTCATAAGCAGTCAGAAATGTTATGCTGCTGTCTAAGATTCTTTGTTCTGGTGAAAATCTGAGGCTGCAATGCAATGCATGCATCCATGTCCAAAATTGCAGGCTTGATATGAATGACATTTCTAGGACCCTTTTTATTTCTCAAATTTTAATTGTTATTTTTCTGGATTCCATTTTAATTAAAAAATCTTGATATTAACTTTGATGTGAATATATCGAATCAATCAATTGAATTCATAAAATTATAACAACTTATTATTCATTTATTATTTTTTAACACTAAGTATGCCCTATAAAATGTTTTTTTTTTTTTTTTTCAGAAATTCAGTTTAAATTTTTCTGGATTTATGATTTAATACAAATTTATCAAAACCAGAGGTAATCAAGGCAGTTCTTTTTAAATCTTTTTAAAATGCAGTCAAATCTAAATTAAATACTATATATTTTTTAATTTTGCTAAACAAAGTGCTGTACACCAGAGGTTTACTATTAAAACACTGAAGAAAAAATAATTAATCCTTAAATGATTTATTATTATTATTATTATTACTTTGCTCATTCTACTGTACAGTATTAAAATATTAAGATGTTAAATGGTGTTAAGGGAAATATATGAATTGGCAGCATAAATCATCGCCTCAGGAATTGTTCTCGTTTTTGGTGTATTTCTGATTCTTTTACTGAAGTCTGCATTCAGTCTGTCAGGTATGATGTCAGAAGGATCATAGATGGAAAGCCACGATTGCTCTTTTAAAATGTTTTTTTCCTATCCACACGCTCGTTATCCTGTATGATGCATTTTAAATGAAACGGCATATCCTGCTTTCGCTGTTTGCGCCCTACTTTTGGATCTGCCTTTTCCCATCTTCCTGACTCATGTTTGGACAATAGACAATCGCTGGCCATCATTCTAGAGGAAGTGATCTCTCGCTTTGACTGCATGGACATCATTTGACTGTAAACTGTCCTCTGGCAGTCGTTGCGTTGAGGTCTTAAAACAATGGTCATGTTCATCAGTTATTTATTCAACCAAATGGCACACAATCGCTGGGGAGATGCTTGTCTTTGGCGAGTAGACAGTGGTACATTCCCTTTGTACACTGCTGAGGGTGTGTCCAACAACGACGTCGCCAGCGTACATGCCAGACGCTTCGGACGGGAGATGTGTGTTGCGTTGGTTTCTTTCCAAGTCGTTGCAGTCTGTTTCTATTGGTTGTTTTCCTTTCTTGTGTTTGTCTTTGAGAACATACCGTTTTGTTGAATTGTGATTTTCTTTCTTTTCTAGGTCTGCCATAGAGCATCTCTACTAAGATATCCACAGCTTTGATGCAGCACAGGTAAGCATTTATACTGACGTTTATACACAAGCAGTTATGATATTCTGAGTGGTCGTTTGCTAGGTGTTTGGTAATGTTTTCTGGGTGGGTGCTAGGTTGGACTGGGCAAGAAAGATATCATATTGAGAAAATGCATGTTGATAACAACGATAAGCTCTGGAGTTGGTGAGGATTAATCTAACAGCCGATCATACAGCAATATACAGAAATAAAAATGACAGCAGCCAGTCAGAAGCCACCAGTGCATGTGGCTAACAAGTCTGCATGTTTTGCATGTCTCTGTGTGAACGAGTGGTGCAGTTTTGTCTATACAGACTTAAACGTGCAATGCATATGGTGCTTTTACCATCTTTGTCTCAATATATGAGGACGTGAACACGTACTTCATCTCCAGAGCTGCTCTAAAAGTCACTTCACCAGCACATTACAGTTTCATTTAAGTTTCAAATACACATCAAAACTTTCTTCACGACTGAAAGTGTAAGATCTTTCGAACAAACGGTCAAAATAAAAGTTTGGTTTAACTTGAAGACATTGTGACAGAAATATATTACTATTACATACTGAAATGTAATGAAGTAATGATAATGATATTATTATTTTTAGGAAGTATCATACATCCAAGATATTTTTTCATCCATGTTTTAATATACACAGTTCTGTTGTGCAGCATCTTATTTGACCAGAAAATATAAATGCAATATTTTGATGTAAATTAATTGTTAGATTTTCATTTGATTACATTTTAAAAGATTGATTAAAGTTGTAGCCTACTAATTCATTCCACCATTTTTTATGATAAATTTGTTTTAAATCAAAGAATCTAGAAAAATAAAATGTAAAACAGAATTTAGAGGAAAATAAAATGGATTTTAGGTAGCTAATCTGTGGAGTTTAATTGGGAACAAACAATTTTTGTACACATTCATTCTCAGGGTCTATGTGGAAAGCATTTCCTTCCCCAGTGATATTGTATGATATGGAGAAAAAAAATATTGTGATAATATTTTTGGCCCATCCTTAATGCTAGGGCATTGTTAAGCAGTTTCTGAGGGGTTTTGGATTACCAGAACTAGTAAAAAACATGGATAGTTGCAGAGGTTTTGTTTCGTTATTAGAGTTTTTGTTGAAGAAATCCATTAATTTCAGTAGGAATCCATACGGCTGGAAACTTCTTGTAGATTTCACTTGGTTTGAGTTCATGCATCCCTACACTTAACAATAGACAATGGATTTTTTTCTCATCATAATTTTGTGACTGCACCTTTAGACTTGGAAATTACAGCTATTTTCACACTTTTACAGCCTATAACCAATCTAATTATGTGGTCATTGTGTTTCCAAGCTTCTCAAATCTGCATATCAGTTAACAAATGCTTTTTTGAGTATTTAATGCACCTATTACTTTGTTCTTTTGAGTCTAGACACTCCTCGTCTCTTCGTTTAGGGCATCAGTTCAATATTTTTGTCGCTGGATAGCATTTGTTTAAAGTAACTATTGAAAACAAGAGTCCAAAGACCTTTAGAAACTAGGTCACCTATGTTGTGGCCTGGAGATGTTCATGAGAAGGTGAACAAAGATGTAAATCCATTCTGACAGCCAGGTTTGCTGTTCTGAGCCCTGTAGGCCAATCAGCGTCGGTCTGTTCTTGAGAACGCTACCTGCTCATGTCCTTTAGGCTCAAAGGTCTGCAGTGCCTGATTGTTCTCCAGTTTGCTGCTGCTGTTGTTGTTGTAATACAAAATTGTCATTTTAGATCCATCATGTCAGGCTCAGTCATCCAATTGCACATCAGGATCTCTACAACTTCCATTTTAACTCCAGATTGTTCCCGGCAAATGTCAGTAGTTGTTTACGGGGTTTATTTGAAGATTTCTGTTGGTGTTCCAAAAAGCAATTTGAACTTGAAATGGAACATTGGAAGAGATTTTCTCTTTTCTTAAATACCAGAGCCTTTTCTTCATTGTTTTATCTTGTTAAAGAAACTCAAGTTCCACTATGTAACCTCAATCCAATTATTCTCTTCCTCAGTGTTGAAATAAATCCAAGATGACGGAAGAGGTGATTGTCATCGCCAAGTTTGATTACATGGCCCAGCAGGACCAGGAGCTGGACATTAAGAAGAACGAGCGTCTCTGGCTCCTGGACGATTCCAAGTCCTGGTGGCGAGTACGAAACGCTACTAACAAGACAGGCTTCGTGCCATCTAACTACGTCGAACGGAAGAACAGTGCCAGGAAAGCCTCAATCGTCAAGAACCTCAAAGACACTTTAGGTGAGGCCGCAACTTCTGCTTTGCTCAAGAACATCGTCCCAGTTGATATTTGATTAGATCTCTAGATTTAGATTCTCATGTTGCTTCAAACCCATGTAACCTCAGTCAGCAGAATGTCCAGAATTCACCACAAGTTATTTAGCAGAATGTCCAGGCTACTCTTTTTTTTTTTATTCAACAAAAGTGAGCAAGAATGTTTCCAACTCCAGAAATGACAAAAAACACAATAAATGTGACTTCTGAAGCCCTAGCTTTGTGTGAAACACTGACACAAATGTAAGTTATTTTACATTGAGAATCTTGATTTCTGCCCTAATTCTACAATAACAACTTTGTTTGCATAGAGAAGGAAGGGTTGAAATAACATGAGTGTGAGTCAGTAATGACAGTGATCATTTGCACTGTTGTGGGGGCAACAAAACCATTTGCAAACAAATATTTGAATCTGCTTCTGCTTTAAAGAGGTCCAGATATATTTGTTTCTAATTGGGTAATGTGTGATTTAGTATGTAGGGCATATTCGTCTTGTCATTTCCTGAGGAGTCTTGTTTTTGACCACGATGATGTTGCTGAGACACAGGAAGATACAACACTGAACTGTTAGAAGCTTTCATTTGACGAACCTCCTGCGTTCAACTGCTCGCTCGCTCCCAAAATCTCACACCGTCGGTGAATAATTTTTCTGGTACAGTAAATGTCTCGCAATTTTCTAGAGATGTTTTAAACTCTGAGCCACACAGTATTGTGTATGCATTGACTGACAACAAAGAAAGTAAGGTCATCTTTTCAACTAGTTTTCTCTTCAATGTACTTGTTTGCTTAGAATCTAAAAATTTTGAACGACAAAATTGTGTTTGCAGTGCATGCTCCGTGTTTGGTTTATTGTCAAATCCATTAAGTTTAGCATAAAATGAGGCTTTTTAATGGGTTGAATCTCATTAAAACTGGTCTCATCTGTATTTCGACTTAAGTTGAAAGAAAGCAACAAGAAATTCTGTTTTGCATATTTAATTGACCTGATTTAAGACTAAGATTTGTTTAATGCATAATTTTAGATAATGAATGAAGAACATTCCACTACATAGA
This sequence comes from Spinibarbus caldwelli, assembly GCA_039654775.1. Lineage (NCBI taxonomy): Eukaryota > Metazoa > Chordata > Actinopteri > Cypriniformes > Cyprinidae > Spinibarbus > Spinibarbus caldwelli. The sequence goes on from CM077263.1 coordinate 23,123,612, forward strand.
ACTGTGATGCTAAAAAAAAAATATATTTGTTTAATAATCTATATTTGTTGATTATAGTATTTACATATCATGGCTGTTTGTTTTTGTTTAATTTCAGTAAGTCTTTCTCATTAGATTCTTATTAATAACAGTAAATATATCTTTTTTTAAATTTGCAAATTAATGCCAGTCAGAAATTGTGATGCATTTTAGTAATAACAGAATTAGGGGAGAATTTGCTTACCGTGAAAATAATACAAACATTTTTCATTCTCTTACATTTGGTTTAAATTTTTGTATATATATATTTTTTTCTCTCTCTCTCTCTCTTTTTTTTTTGTATTTATTCTCTTTTTGATATTGGTGTAAAATATTGGTCTCTCTCTGAGTCTCATGAATCTGATGAAAACATCAAATATATTCAACGATATCAAGCATAATGCTTTTAGTGTTTGTATTTCTTAAAGTTGCAATGTAACGGAAGTAGCAGCAGATCTTTTCTTCTGTGTTGTGACGTACATCTTAAGTTAAACAGGTTGTTGAAAAGAAAGCTCTGTAGGGTAGCAACATGGTTCTGTGCATTAATTGTTGACTGGATGGTGGCAGATCTGAATGCGAGGATTGGAGACCAGTATGTTGCCAGAGAGAACTTTACCGTTACACCAGAAGATTAGGTTATGATATTTTAACAAAAAATTATGAGGTTTAAAAAATGTAAAAATGAAACCCATGCATTGATGAATCGTTCACAAGATGATCAATAGCATGCATGCATAAAATAGAAATGGTGACTTTTCATTCCATGCTGAATTCTTGTGCATTTAGAGGATTTGAGATGTTGATGAGGGAAGTGATTGTGACACTGGAATGTGAGGCTCAGTTTCGAGAGATAAGCAAGACAAAGAGAAACAGAGAAGATTGAAAGATTAACTCATCATGTTCCTGTCTAGACTAGACCACATGTTTACCACACCTGAAGACCTCCTGGACCCCTCAGCTAATGGCTTCAGTACAATCACCAGAGTGCAAATGCTGCTCAGAGATTCTAACTTGAGTGAAGTAAGAGCTGTCCAAAGGAAATCAATGTGTCGTTCTGTAATATTATCCCAAGGCTCTTTGGCCTTTCTTTAGATTTTTTTTATCAGAACATCATGGTTTTGAAGCCTCTATTTGATGCAAAAGCTTAAAGGGATAGTTAACCCAAAAATTAAAATTCGGTCATTAATTACTCACCCTCATGTCGTTCCAAACCCGTAAGACCTTTGTTCATCTTCAGAACACAAATTAAGATATTTTTGATAAAACCTGAGAGCTTTCTGACCCTGCATAGACAGCAACACAATTGACACGTTCAAGGCCCAGAAAGGTAGTAAGGACATCATTAAAAATAATCCAAAGAAAACAAAAATATTGACTTTATTCAACAACTTCTTCTCTTCCTTGTCAGTCTTCTACATGAAGTATGCGTTTGGTGCTGCTGACGCAGGACACGAAGAGAAGAAATTGTTGAATAAAGTCATTATTTTTGTTTTCTTTGCGCACAAAAAGTATTCTCGTCGTTTCATAAAATTAAGGTTGAACCAGTGATGTCACATGGACTATTTTAACGATGTCCTTACTACCTTTCTGGGCCTTGAACGTGTCAGTTGCGTTGCTGTCTATGCAGGGTCAGAAAGCTCTTGGGTTTCATCAAAAATATCTTAATTTGTGTTCCGAAGATGAACAAAGGTCTTACGGATTTGGAACGACATGAGGGTAAGTAATTAATGACAGAATTTTCATTTTTGGGTGAACTATCTCTTTAAAGTTACTGAGAAACAGCCCATGTGACAACTAGTCCTTGTCTCCACTATATCTGAGGGTTTTACTAAAAACGATTTTACTAAAAACAGCAAGGTTTTTCCTTTGTGTTTTTGAAAATTTTGTCTGCGGATGACAATGTTGTCAAAACAATCCCTGATCACACGGATCTGACTAAAAATGTTGCATTATGCATGCCAGGCCAGTAGTTGGCGATTTCACTTTATATTCCTATAGACTGAACATGTAATACGCATAAGCATGGCGTCACTTATCACAAATTTGCGTTTTTGTAGTTTACACGGAGGCAATAACGGTATTGTTTTCAAAAATTTGCACTTTGAAACCCGTTTTCAAAAGTTTGCGTTTTCATGGCTCCAAAACACCATTGAAAATAGTGTCGGGTAAACAACCCCTAAATTACCAAATGCATGTTGTAAATTAGTTTGTGCCATACAATTAAATATGTTTTTAACATTTCGTCCTTTTAAAGCGAGAGTCTCTGCAAGTAAATATTTGATGTGACATTTCCTTGGAACTGCAGGCACACGTCTGTGAGATGCATGTTTGCTCTTTAATCTAATCTTCAGATAAGTGTATTCTTAAAGTGTTTCTGTGGTGGTTAGCTGGTGGTTGGGTCTGTGCTGTTGGTACACAGGAACAGGAACAGGTTCTTGTGTTTAGCCTGGAGATGTACAATGAGGGTTGTGTGCGTGCTGATGGCTATCTCTCTATCGCTGTCTTTGCGGCTGTTTTGAAAATGGCTTGTTCACACAGCCTCTGCTCTTGAGGCTTTCTCTTATATGTCTGTTGTTGTGTTTTATGTTTGTGTGCATGTGTTTGCATATGTCATCACCTTTAGGTGCCCTTCCTGCCCTGCTGTGTGCAGTACACAGATTTTCGGTCATATTGCATCTCCCTGTTTTAGATGAAGGACACCTGGAATAGTTTTAGGTGATCCATTTGGTGACGAATTAATGTAGAAATCCTAAAATATAGCTAACCAGCAAAATACGTTACTTTAGTTTCTTATCTGCAAGCGAAATTGCAGATATATGTATATGAGGGGTATATTTTTGCTTGTTTAAAATCTGGCCATATTTTTAATGTTATTTTAATGCAAACAAAAGTGCATAGTGCTGCTAATTTTATTTATTGTTTGTTGGTTTTCAACATAAAACTTGAACGAAATGATTTCCGTCAGTGTATGAGCACTTTTTGACCACATTTTAATAAAATCATGATAATATTGATAACCATGATAATTTTGGTCACTATAATCGATATTAAATTTTCACACCGTTTCATCTTTATGAGGGTGAGTAAATGATGACAGAATTTTATTTATTTATTTTTATTTTTTAATCTTTTACATTAGAATTAGTGTTGGGCAACGATTAATCACATCCAAAATACAAGTTTTTGTTTATATAATGTGTGTGTGTGTGTGTGTGTGTGTGTACTGTGTATATTTATTATGTATATATACGTATGCATATATTTACATGTATATATTTATATTATATAAATATATTTAATATATAAACATAATATATTTTTCTTAAATATATACATGTGTGTGTATTTATATATACATAATAAATATACACAGTACACACACATATTATGTACACAAAAACTTTTATTTTCGCGATTAATCGTTGCCCAGCACTAATTGTAATATAATGCCCAAGAAATAACATCATCTGGACTCCTTCTACAAGATGGCGAGATGACAAATAATCTTAATCATATTTGTGGTGTTGATTGCATTCATCATGCTTTAAGTTTATTGATGACTATAAAAAATCATACACTAGCTAGTCCCTATGGAGTGACAGTTTAATTCAGGCTAAATTTGCAACCATGTTACCTTTTCAGCTTTTTAAAAATACATAAATTACTTATTTAATTTGAATGATTATGCATTTCAACTATTAATTTAAGTTTGTGGGGTTCTGTATTAAATGTCGATATCAGACAGCAGTAGCATTTTAATATAGTGTAGTACTTTGTACGTGAGTATGTTATTCATCATGGTATTTTCATGGTACTTTAAAGAATACCACATTAATAACATGTCCAAACATGTTCTTGTTTTAGTATGAACAGACTGGGTGTTCATGGCTCGTTCTGTGCAAACTTGCTGCTGTCAAAGAATATCAATCATTTGAGGATGTAAAAATGTGAAAAAAGAATAAAAGCTGTGTTTTTTATTTATTTTTTTGTTAAATCAGACTAATATAGGCCTGCTAGTCACCATAGATGCCATGAGTTCTCTGTATGTATGGGGGGGGACAGACTAGTCCTGCTAAAGGAGGGATGGATTGTGATTGGTCCACACTGGTCACATGGTCAGACAGCCCGACTGTTGTACAGGCAGTGAGCAGTTCACTCGCAGGAGGGTGTTTCACATGGAATAGTTGCACAGCTGCAGAGGGAAGTGCCGAGTCGCTGGGACAGCCCAAAATGGATATGGCTAACCTCTTCAAACACTTCTTCCGTGAGTTTTGCCACTTTTCTCTCCTATCACCAGTCTAGAAAGCTGACAGCGCTGAAAGTTTTAGCTTGGGTTGAGATTGAATTGAGACATTCTTGGTTTTAGGATTAGGGAAGTTTGAAAGGCTTTCCCCTTCTGAGCTGAGTGGGAGTTTGTCAGTAACCCCCACCACACACACACACACTTTTTACTTTACTTTTTTTTTTTTTTCTTTTTAATTTTTTTCTATTAATCTGTAATTTGGGCACACTTAACTTTTTTTTTTTTACATTTCTTTGGAAAGCAAATATGAGCAAACAGACGAGTTGGCTTGGAAAGTCTCCTTTTTTCCCCTCGTTTTCTGTGTTAGTCGAGCAGCTGGGCGGCCAGTGCTCTGAAAAGCCTGTAATTGCACTACACACACACACACACACACTGCAATCAGCACAGTGTAAAGAACTTCCACTCTTCTTTGTGCACTTAAATTCTCCTGTTACACTCAACCGGAATTTTCAAGCTCAAGCCTCCTTTAATCAAGTTTGGTTTTGAAGCCTACTGGTCCTTCTCGATCTGTCGCGGTGATGTTTTTCTGTATTTTGGGTGTTGAGGGTCTGCTGTCGTGGGGTTTCCTCGTGTCAGTGGGCCGATGTCAGGTCTTGGTGAAACACTGAAAGCATTGTGTCATCTGTACCGCTGGAGCTGATTGATGAAGCTCGTATCTCTTCTGGGAGAGCCGCTGGTGGAATATATTAGTGGAGTCACTGGATGCTTCACTGACAGGACTGATGTGTGCCTTTCTGTAGCTGTGCAGTAATGACAGTTTAGTGTTTTGCTGACACGTACTGAAGGACCGTAGGACGTGATGAGGTCGTGTTTGAAGTGTATCGGTATGTAATTGAGAAATAAGGATCTTAAAGGGACTGTGCAAAAATCTGTATTTGTATTTCAAAACCTATTTGACACATACCATATTGGTTATCACAAAAAAATATTTTAAAAATATATAAAAAGTTTGGGGTTCAGTGTCACATGATCCTTCAGAAATTATTCTAATATATTAATATGGTAAGAAAGATTGCTTCTTATCAGTGTTTAAAAACAGTTGTTCTGCTTCATATTTTTGTGGAAACTATACATTTTTACATGATTCTTTGTATTAGAATTAACATTATAAATGTCTTTACTGTCACTTTTGAGCAATTGCAAGGGTCCTTGCTGAAAAAAAAAATTTCTTAAATCCTATTGGACCCAAAATTTTGAACTTTTTTAATATTTAGTTGATTAATTGCTAATTTACTGTATTTTACATTTAGATTACCTTCACAATCATCTAACACGCAAGTTTAAGCTAATCTTTAATTACAGTAATAATTTAATAACAAATTTTACATTTTTGATGCCTGAATTCATTTGTAGTATTTTGAATGTTTAGTTTTAGTGTTTTATTTCCAGTTCATTTAAACTAAATAGTATATAATTTTATAATCAAGCACTCATCAATTATCAGCCGTAACATGAAAATAAATATAGTTTTGGTGGTGTCAGCTGGATTATTAACACTGGTGCCTAGTTCACGCTCATACGCTAATAATGTTCTCCACTGTTGTGATTTGTAATTCTCATTCGTTCATGCACTTAAAGTCACATGACATGCGACCATCAACAATGCTGATGACGTTAAAACTGAAATAAACCTAAATGTGGCATATTTAAATATCACAAATGTTTTTTTTAAAGGAATATCTCCTTTTGTGTTTTACAGAAGAGAGCTGGAACGCCAGTTAACAACAAAATGAGAGTTTTCATTTTCATGTGAACTGTCCCTTGATTCATTACATTAAGCTCATCATTGAAATACAGTACGTCCTGAGAGGTGGTCTTAGCTTTCGCCATCCTCTTTCTCCCAGTTTTTCTACTCCATCTCACCCTTTCTCTCTTTTCCTGTTGCTCAGCCTCCGCTCATAGCGGAAGTGCTCTAATTTGAGACAGATTTCTCCTCAGATTTTTGGAGCCTGTGAGGGAGGAAGTGAGGAAACCGGATTGTTGATTCACTGCAGCGTCAGCCCATCCGTCTGTTTTTCTCCACTTCCCACTCCGCCACTTGTAAAGCTGATGGAAAACACCAGCAGATAATGTCGCTTTGTGAGAGGGACAAACACGCAGCTTTAATTCAGATGCTCGCATCCTCTCACACAAGACGAGTACAGGAAGAACTGATGGCTTTCTGGAGTGTTCCTGGCTAAAACACACAGCAGGCTGATGGTCCTGCATACGTGGATGAGCTGTGACCCCCGTTTGACTCCCTGAGGAGCTCTTGACGGACCTGCGCTAGCCAAACAAGCACAGATGTGCAACGGAGGCTATTTATAGCAGCATGTCTTCAGAGTACCTGCACCAGAAATGAGCCTTAGTGCTTATAAGGGTGAATCTCTCAAAATGTTTCACCTCAAAATCAAAAGAAATACATAAATTATATTTTGTATAATTTGTGTATACTTATCATTACTGCAATACAGTATTGAAAATCATATAAATCATATAAAATGTATAGATAAATACATGTATCTGATGTTAAACCTTTAGCAAATCTCAAAATTAATTTAAATAAATTAATAAAAAAATCATATATTTTTTATGTCATCATGTCATTATTATTTTTAATTTGGGTTTATTTTTTGGGGATGAAATATGACCCTGGTATTTCTTTGAATTTCATCTATTATTGCTTAATCTGTCTTTGCATTATCTAGGTTTTTTTTGCTGATGTTGAACATTTGCGTGTTTCATTTAGGGAAGTTAAATGATTTTCGAGGTCTGTTCCTTGCAGATTGTTTTTAATTCATTTGTGCATCGAGCGAGCATGTGATGTGCACACAGTCTTGAGCAGTTGAAGAGGGCTCTGTGGTTTACAGTCACTGTCATTGGAGGGCTTTGATGTCTCGTCTTTTTTGAGTTAAAAGAATGTCTTGTTTTCCGCTCGACTTTGAGCCCAGGTTTTTAGATTAGAAGTACGAGTGATTTTTCTTTCCTGTTTTTAGTTTTGCTTGCATCTCCTTCATTCATACGCTTGGGTACATTGTGCAAAATCTAAAAAAAAATTCAGATAAGACAATATCTCCACTTTGTGTTTTCTCATTCTTGAATGTTTTTGTAGGCAACTATACGCCATCTGTCATGTAGATGTGTACCATACCATGACAAATATTCTTTTACTTTTAAGCAACTTGTAAACACCATGGTGTATGAATATGGTCATCATGCAGTACCATTATATATATACTTAAATATTAACCATCTGAAACAATCAGTTTTCCGTGGTACTGTCCACAGTGTGAGTCCACACTTTTATGTCATTTATTTACATAGCATAAAATCCACCTTTTCATAGCTGTAGGTTGCTTTTAAATGGAGTACAGCCTTATATTGGAGAACAATAGGATGAAGTCACCGTAGGAAACAACTAATCTAAGTCAGCTCGTGTTGCACTCAGAGGAAAGACTTGAAAATGGAAGGGAAGTGGATGTAATCTGTTGGGCGGGTGGAATAGAAGCTTTAGATGAAACTCTGAGGAGTTTTACAAGTTGTATTGGTTACCAGTTTATTGCAAATGACAGTTTTTGGTCAAACTTGATTTAAAAGTTAACCTTTAAAAGTAAAATGGGAGAGGATAATAAAAACTGACATGGATATATTCACATTGAGTTATGGCCATGCAAAAGCATGCAGCTTCCTTCCTGGGCATCCTCCATAGGAATCCAGGAAAATTCCTAATTCTGTATTCAGGAAACACACCATGGCTCAATACAATGTGTTTTGTTCTTTCAGCAGCACATCCATGAATATTAGAGACTTGGGGTGGACCAAAACCTTGTTGCATTACGGTGGCAAGTTTTTATTTATTTATTTTTTTTGTTTTTTTTTTGACAAGCATCATTAACATTTTCTTCAACGCATGCACAGATGTGTTTTTAAAAAGTACAATTCCAAGTGTTAAAAAAAGCATATACTTAAGTGGGATACACCCGCCATGTGTTATCCAACCTGTTTGGGAAATTGTGTTTGTGCTGATGTGATTGATTACTGTCTAGAGAATTGAAAATAAACTTGTGTAAACTGCCCATGTCAGCTCCCTAGAGACCATGTAGACTGACTAATCCAATGACTGAGTGGGTGGGTTACCTTCCCTGTCTCGTGAAACAACATCAGTCGTATCACACTCAAGAAAACCACCACCACTGGTTTGAACATTCCCACACCCAAGATCAGTTGCCTTTTTTAACAAGTGACAACTTGAAATTTGCCTTTGCAATCCTTGTATATTTGAACCTGCATTTAAGTCCAGATTTACATTTATTCACACTTCTTCATTCGAATTTTCCTTATTTTCTTTAATGAATTCTATCACTTGAAAGTGAACATTTTGTCATTTACTCACCTTTGTGTCTTTCCAAACTGTATGACTTTCTTCTGCAGAAAGCAAGAATTGTTCTGGTCGCTCTTTTCGATAGTTACACACCAAAGCGTTCAAGTTTCAAAAAGGACACAAGAGCACTATTAAAATACCATAAAAACAATCCAAACAACTTTTTCACTATATTCCAGGCCTTATGAAGCCATGCGATAAGTTTGTGTGATTGAAGAAACCCAAATATTAGATGTTTTTCTGTTACTAAAAAAGTAGCAATGTGCAAACTTTTTTTTCATTTGGATCTTTTTAATTAATTGCTCGATCTGTTCACAAAACCTTTCTAAATGATCCTGAATTGTATTGATCTGGTTCTCATCAACTCGCTGACCTAATGATGTGGTCATGACAGCTCATAGGAAGGGAATGACATAAGGGTGAATAAACTGTAACAGAATTTTCATTTTTGGGTAAACTGTCCCCTTAAGAAAAGTCTTTTAAATTTATAGACGAGTTGAACTCATGCTGTCAGAAGATTCACACACTCGTGGTTACACGCACCAACATGTTCATGCACGGGGCACTAAATGCTCCAGTTAGTATCGCTCGTACACTTCACATTCATTTCCTGCTCACAAGTGACCATGCAAATGTCAATCCCCCTTAATCGGACATAGCATAGAGGCCAGAGGCAAATACATCTTGGTTTGGGATTTCATACATTTGTAATGCAAATCAGGCAGTAGAGGAATCCGCAAGCACAGAGTAAATTCTTCTGGCCTCGAGCTTTGATAAGCATCTCGCTCAAACAGAAAGAGTCATTGGAAAAGCTTTTCTCACTCTGTTAACCTTTAACCCCTAAGTAAGCATAAAGTAAATTGGGTGATTTCCTTTTAGATTAGGTAAGAGTGGTTCCAAGGTTTCACCTGCTTCTTGGTTGTCAAGTTTTGTTAAATCACATCTGGTAAGTATTAATCTGAAAAATGCCTACAGCTAGATAGTTAAAATATAAAAGCTGATTTTGCCTACTTCTCAGACGTATCCATGTTGAAAACAGGGTAAACCAGCCTAAAGTGGTTTGGTTTCCCCTGGTGAGAATGGTCTAGTCTGACGGTTTTAGAGGGGGTCGGCTTACTTTGAGCAAACCATCTTAGAACAGCAAACAAAACAACCTTGGGCTAGTTTAAGCTGTTTTTCAGCAGATATACTATGTTATTCTTTGATATGCCATGCATTTTGTATTCTATAAATTAACATGGCATTACCATCCAATACCGTCTTTCTTTTTGCTGCAGTACATTTTTGTAAGGTATATAAAGAGAAAGAGTGTTTATCTGTCCTTGGGCCTTTGAATTGGGCCGGTGCAAACTTCACTGCCAAGTGGACATTCCTGCACGGTAACACTATTCAAAACCTTTGCCAAACCCGCCAACATGGTCAAAAGGCCTCGGGGTCAGATATTCTCCATTAATCCTCCAGACCGGCCCACTTGGCTTGACCTAATGTGGTCAGACAAGCCGGAATCCTCGACAGTATCCATGAACCCAACCCAGCACTCCCTCGCTCATTCCTTCCTCATGGAGGAGGACGATGGGTGTGGTGATCATTCCAGTGTCTCTTTGCAGTTAATTGTACTTTTCTTCGAATAACACAACTAGACCACACAGCTGTGCGAGACAGGTGGCAAATGATAAAGAACCTTTCTTAGAATAAACTTGCACCCTTGTACTGTCACAAAGCAAGCATTTCTTTTTGCAGAATTGCTCTGTTGCTCTTCCATGTTTGTTCACATGGGAATAATTGAATCATCTCCATGATCAAGGAGGAAGGCAAAAATACACAGCTTGTCATATGATCTATGAGTGGTAAAAAGTGGTGAGAACATGATTAGTTGGTTGTAATTGGGTGGTTTTGAAACTGGACCAGCGCCCATATTTACTAAGAGAGGACACATTGCTCAAGCAGGTGGGAGCTGATAGCTACTGTGTACCCCTGTCAGTATGAAAACCTGACTGCACTGTAACATGTGTTTGGACAAGTTCTCCTTTCACTCGTGCCCTTCCTGTTGGTGCCTGTATCAAAATACAATGCTCTTTGGTTTCACAGATAATTTCAACTAGAATGGAATGAGTGCAGGGTGCGGGGTGATGAAGTTACCCCCTGGAGAGACAGTCTCAACACATTTTTCATTTCTGATCAAGGCTTTCCATTGACAGATGCCTTTAGTTAAATGTTACTTTGAAGTGGACAGTTGTGCAGTCAAAGTTACTGCATGAATTCTTCTTAGTATAAAAAAGAACTGATACAAAACCACTTAAAGGTGTCAGGGGTATGCATCTGAGTGAGAAAGAGAAGTGACACGTGGCCAAGTATAGTGTTCCATACTCGGAATTTGTTCTCAGAATTTGTGCTTTGCATTTAACCCTTCCAAGTGCACACACCCATTTTTGCTGCATCACCCAGGGTGCAACTGGGGGTTTGGTACCTTGCTCGAGGGTACCTCGGTCATGGTTATTTAAGGTGGAAGAGAGCGCTGTTCATTCACTTCCCCCCCACTTACAATTCCTCCCGGTACCGAGACTCGAACCTGCAACCTTCGGGTTACAAGTAGTGTTGTCAAAAGTACCGACTTCGGTACCAGTCGGTCCTGAAATTTGAAAAATGTGACGATACCAGCCTTTCTCGCTAGCATTTTGAGTACTTTTGAGCAGATTTTTAAACACCTCTGATTGGCCATTGTGTTCACACACTCAACAGATATGTCTGTGATTGGCTGCAATGATCATCACTTCATGCTCCTCACCGAGCGCTCACAAAGATACACACGGGAGCGTTTGAAAGCCGCGTATATCAGTGGATCTGTCTATGAGCAGATATATTAGGGATCCGCTGATGGTGTCATCGCATTTTTTATATTTCAGTACTAACTGGTACCAAAGTCGGTACTTTTGACAACAATAGTTACAAGTCCGACTCTCTAACCATTAGGCCACGACTGCCCCCCCTTGAAACGAAGACTGTTCACAAAGATGAGCAGCAAAATTACATTGCCTTGTACCTTGTATTTGACACTTTCTAAAGCAGTATCTTATGTATTCTTCATGTAGAAGGCAATCCTACAATGCAGCAACAAGCTCTCTGAAAAGGTGGTTTGTTGACAAATGAGGTGGACTTGATGAAACATTGCAGTCCCACTGGCAGCTGCTGCATTGCATTAGTTGAACTCTGCTCAACTTTGTTGCAGTGCCAATTTTCTTGGGCATCCACACTGACTGCAATTTTCATCTGCAATGCCACAAGTAGTTGAGTACAAAGAAGGGACACTAACTGTATATTTGGGAAATCCTTAATGGTTCTTCTTTCTGTATGTACGCAGGGATCGGCAAGGTGAAACGGAAGACAGGCATGCGTGAAACAGCCTCCAATGCGGACTCTGACTTCTACCCGGACAATGGCGAACGTCTGTATGACCTAAACCTTCCTGCGCTTGTCAAATTCAGCTACACGGCTGAGCGGGAAGATGAGTTGTCGTTGGTTAAGGGCACAAGGGTTATCGTTATGGAGAAGTGCAGTGATGGCTGGTGGAGGGGAAGCTACAATGGCCATTCGGGATGGTTCCCATCCAACTACGTGACGGAGGATGCAGATGGATCGGCGAGCAATGACTCCGCCGGCTTGACGGAGAAATTGGCTGCTGTTGTTCATAGTGTGAATGGCAACCGAGTGCTGCACACAGTACAGGCACTCTACCCGTTCAGCTCAGGCAACGACGAAGAGCTGAACTTTGAGAAGGGGGAGGTTATGGATGTTGTGGAGAAGCCAGAAAACGACCCCGAGTGGTGGAAGTGTCACAAAGCCGATGGGCAGATGGGACTTGTGCCGAAGAACTACGTGACTGTTCTGCAGGAGTCGCAAAACTCAACCAGCATGGCCGGGCCGCCCACACCTGACTGTGACTACATTGAGCCTTCATCCAGCGGACGCTTCGCTGGCAAGCAGTGGTACTATGGGAAGGTGACGCGTCATCAGGCAGAGGTGGCACTCAACCAGAGGGGCATAGAGGGAGACTTTCTTATCCGGGACAGTGAGTCCTCAGTAAGTAGACAGAAACGTTCCTTATATTCTGATAAATATGCTAAGATTCCTGCTTTAAACAGTTGGTCTAAATTGACATCCCTATGCTTTCTTTTTCTAGCCCAATGACTTTTCAATATCGCTGAAAGCTCAGTCCAAAAACAAGCATTTCAAAGTCCAACTGAAGGACAACCTGTACTGCATCGGACAACGCAGATTTAACACAATGGAGGAGTTGGTGGAACACTACAAAAAGGCGCCCATCTTCACCAGCGAACAGGGTGACAAACTCTACCTGGTCAAGGCTCTGGCTGCCTCCTGATCCAAGTAGAAAGAATATCCAGTTAACAGTGACTACACTTCCAGACAGACTGACTGGGAATATCAAGCATTCCAAGAAAGGGAGGTACAGGGAGAGACGGACAATGGACTCCCGTTCATTCGCTCAGAAACTTGCTCGAATTTCATTGAGGGACACGCCCAATGTATCAAAATACAATACGTTTAGACCATAGGTGATGCAGTGTATTTTGATGTCAACATGTATTAGAATTACAACCTATTTCTTCTTTTGTTAATATATATTCTTTTCATTGATTTCCAAAATGTATTTTTCATTTGTTCTTTAACTTCTCTGCCAATTTTTTGAACTTTCAAGTTTCTGCTGTTGAAGTCCTGACTGCAGAAGAACTTTGCTCCACGTTTCAAAGGTCTCACATACTGTCTGTTACTGCCTGCATTGCCTGAACCACACAGAACTGTTGAAATTGACTTAATCTGCTATATTTATTAGGAATCAATATTTCTGCAAAATGATCCAACAATAAAAGTGAGTGACCAAAACCAATATTCAAAATTAGGCACAATCATTTTGGAATTAATCTTGAACTATAGTCTTGCAACTGCATGTTTCCAACATTAAATCAAGATTGAGGTCTCATTTAGGATGACATCTGTATTTATAAGGGGTAAAGTTTCAGAAGTTCTGCTTCCCTGACAATCAAGGTGCTGATTATTGTGGTTTGTCAGCTAGTCCTAAATTTATCCACACCCCTAGGAACTGTCAGAATCCATGCCATGCCATAAATATGTCTCCGCTTTGTCAAAAAGGCTTAGCTGTGATTAATGTCTTCTACTAGACATTTATTTGAATGAATATGGGAGTTTGTGCAAGATTTGCAGATCTTCATTGGAGCCTGAATTACAATGCCATGACTGAAGATTAAAGGAGATTAAACCACATTGGTGTACACAATAGGTATTTTGTGATTCAGTGTTTTACTAATAAAAGCTGTCTTTCATGATCAAGGCTGCAATCGCATTACAGCTGATGCAGTGGGTATGGTTTTTGTAATCGGTGGTGGAGGATTGGTTTAAAGCTTCATCAGGTGTTTGACTTTTCTTTGCATTGCTTGGAACTCATTTGGTTTCTCACTTTCTTAAATAAGCATACGTATTATAGCGTAGAGGATGAATGAAAGTGTGTCAGCATGAAGGCAGCATTGTGAGCTCAGGTTTCAAGGAAAGATCCACTTCGCTTGGCGATCAAGATCCACAGTGCTGCTTCCTTTTAGTTTTCAACAGCTTGATAAACAGTGAGAAATGTTCCATTGAGGATCAGATGTTTATATGTAAAACTTCATAGATGAGTATGTTTGGTGGACCAGGCAATGGGAAAGATGCTTCCCTGGACACGTCTCTGTTTCAAGTTGGAAAAACATGGAAGTTTCTTTTCTGAAGACTTATGAATAGGGTGATGATCTGGGCTCTTCTCCAGGGGACCATCACTACGACCATAATTACTTCTCCAGCTGTTCGGAGCTGGACTGGGGTGAGAGTTGAGGAATGGGGATTTTTTTGGGGAGTGTGTGGGGGAAAAAAAATGCTGAGACATGCAGAGTTTGCTCAAGCGATTTAATCTTGAATTAAGTGGAAAAGTCAGATTTCTATCAATGTGACCAGTTCAGGGATGCATTTCCCAAAAGCATCGTAAGCTTAAGTACATTGTAGACCCATTATTGAAACCAATGGAGCTACGATCAGTTGAGGCTTACGCAGCCCTGATCAGTTCAGTGTGAGTAAAGTGATTCTCAACTGGTTTTGCTTCAGGACCAAACGGTGACTCAACAGTACCAAACATTATCATTTTTCTACTACCATGAGTAGTTTTTTTTTTTTGAGGCTAAGGGGATGCCAAGCAACAAGTACTTGTTGGATAACGTCTACCAAGAACAATCCTGCTACCCAACTTTGGGTTTTAACCAACCAGTTGAGATCCACTTGTTTTGGATTAGGGATTTCTGAGACGTGTAGTCTTATCACAAAGTTTGTGCTTTAAAACGTGCCTTCATGTCAGTTGTTGGAACCAAAGTTTTGGTGTTCCTCTACGTTATTATAAGATGCACACATTGTTATTTGTGTATCGCTTTGCATGTGCGTAATACACCCCTGATAAGCGACTGGTGTGCATGGACCATGTCCTGGTCATACAAACATCCCAGATGGGGAATCATGATTTATCTCCTGACAGAAGTGGCCTTACCATATAGACCAGGGGTGTCCAATCCTGCTCCTTGAGGGCCAACGTCCTACAGAATTTAGCTCCAACCAGCTTCAACACACTTACCTGGAAGTTTCTAGTGAGTCTGAAGACCTGGTAGTGTTTAATTAAGACTGGAACTAAACCTTGCAGGACAGTAGCCCTCCAGGAACAGGTTTGGAAACCCCTGATATAGAACTTAGTTGGGGTAAAAGGATTATACCAGGGGTGTTCAGTCCTGTTCCTGAAGGGTCCACTTTCATACAGGGTTTGGCTCCAACACACCTGTCTGGAAGTTCCTAGTAATCCTGAAGACCTTGATTAGCTGGTTCAGGTGTGTTGGAAGTAAATTCTGCAAGAAGTTTGCCATCTAAGACAGTGGTTTCCCAAATCCTGGTCTTGAAGAAACCCCAACACTGCACGTTTTTGATGTCTCTCTTATCTGACACACACTTTTGAGGTCTTGGAGTCACAAGTCAGTTTCTGCGTATAAATAGCACGCAAAATAAATAAATAAAAATCAAAATAATAATAATAAATCGTGTTATTGATACACATTTTCATAAGACCAGGCTCAGAGATACCCGTCAGCTTATGAGGTAACTAGAAATTGAAAGAGGTACTGTTGTTATCAATCATGTACACTTAATTAGCTTTTTTTTTTTTTTTCTCCAAGTTGTGACCAAACAGCTTTTCTGTCTTTTCTTATGGGAACATGGTAAGTGATTTGAGCTGTTTATAGATATCCAAACTTGGACAATGCTTTGAATTATGTAGCATTGTGACACTTTGTACTAGGTTTTGGCTAATTTGCCTACATTTTATTTTCAAAAGTTACTGAAACCTGGAATATTGGGAAGGAAATTGCTCCATCTACACTTTGGATTTTTATTCAAGCTATCTGAGAAAAGGATCAATTGAGAATGCACTGCCTTTATACACTTAATTTTGTTACAAAAGAATGAATTCTGAATTCAGGCCCCTGGATCTTCTACTGAAAAGCATGCAGTTGATGTTGTGGGCTTAACTGACCAGTTTTAATGAGTAACCTCATTTTGTCTAAACTATGAGTGAACCGTTTACATAAATGGGCCTGGAGGTGCTGTGAAAATCAAATGTAGTTGTATGCTCACTGTCTCCACGAAGATGAAACTCTTATATGTGTGAGGAGTTGATGACTGTTGACTGTACAAAGGAAGAAATAAACTACATAAATCAATTCTGATATCTCTTTAATGTCATCCAGAGCATAAATGTGGTGTCACAATTTCAGAGGTTAAAACTATATATAAAGGCTTAATGAGTAAATGTCATATGAAATAAGTTATCCAGTATGATTCTGTGTTCCACTGCTATGGAAATTATATTGCTGGGATTTAATGAAGACCTGCTGGGAATCATAATGACTTTACACATGCTGTGTGTGAGACAATTAAGGCAAGAAATAGGCAATATTCATACTGAAACAATGTGAAACGTCAGTTATAGGAAGAGAAAGGACTTGATAGAGAACAGCAGGGATACCATGTGACCATTACGAGTGAAATTACTTGTGTCTGCGTAGTTCCCTAAGTAAAGAAATGTACTCCCCATGATTTCGCAACCAAAGCCAGTGAAAATCCCTAAAATATTAGATGTGAATGCTGTACATATTGTAAGTTATATTAAATATAAGGCAAACTGTAATGAAAGTTTCTCAACTACTCTTATGGAATGTCCAGAAACCCACATACACTTCACTGGTTTTCACATTCACAAGAAATCGAGAAAGCCATGCAAACACTTGGTCCTTATTAGGCTATTACATCATGTGTAAGAGAGCAAAGACATAACTCAGTACACTATCTGATAAAACTGTTAGTGTTTTTCTTTTGAAAAAGAGGATGATGGCTACACATGTCAGCTCAACTATACCCTCTGGTGGCCAACATTTGATGTCATTCCGGTTCCAATGCAATCCATCCTACTGTATATACAGTAGTTTGTAAAATCAGCATTAGTGAATCCCAAATCCTAGTGTTTCGAAATACCATACTGTATATGAGCTGTGTATGCTAATAATGCCCATTAGCCCTTGCACTACGGAAGAGGAGCAGTTGTGACAATTCTCTAACAAGTTTTCAATTATTTAAAAAGGCAAGTAATGCAAGGCTGAAACTGCCACAGCAGTTATTAATTGTATAATCCTTAATTAAAAAAGTCATAATAAAATTAAATACATTTTTGTAGATGCTCTAATGTTTACAAGCACATTTAAATGGGTTCTGGTTCAGAATTTTATAATGTGGTCATTTCTAAGATTCTGGCTATGTTCAAAATTGTATACTATATCTTACCATTGTGCAGTATACATTGTATAAATGTACTTTTTCAGAGAGTAAGCAAAACAGTAAGGCTTTATTCTACACATTTTAACTGTAGAATATGAAATTAATAAAGTATTAAATCAATGGCTTCCAGTTATTATCTTCATGGTTATGTCACTTTTTATGTGTGTGGAAAATCAAGACCAATCAAATAAGTGAAGTGAGTATTACTTCCAGTTCACCCATCACTCTGGATGGAAGGTCAAGTTGAGTGCAATAAATTGTGGGACACACAAATCCAAGCACTAAGCTCTCATTTGTAAAATCAGCATACTGTGTAAACTATACTGCCAATCAAAGGTTTTGGGTCAGCAGTATTTTTAATGTTTTTTTCTTTTTTTTTTTTCAGCAAGAACACATTAAATTGACCAAAGATGACAGCAATTATAATGTTAAAAAAAAAAAAAAAATTAAAAAAAAAAAAAAAAAAATCATGAAAAAGTATCAGAGTTTCCACAAAAATATTAAGCAGCTGTTTTCAATATTGATAAATGTGTCTTGAGCAGCAAATCAGCATACTAGAATTAGAATGATTTCTTTATTCAGCATTGCATGAATGCAAAAAATGCATTTAAAAATGTTCACATAGAATTTTTTTTTTTTTAAATTTAATAATATTTCACATTATTACTGTACTTTTGATCAAATAAATGCAGCCTTGGTGAGCATAAGAGACTTAAAAAATTAAAAAAAGAAAAATCACACTGACCCCAAACGTTTGAATGGCAGTACACATACATACTACATACTGCAGCAACAGTAAGAATAGTATGCTAGTGTGTCATTTTAAACACAGCCAGTTTTACTACATACAATCAAGTAAAACATCATTTTATTGCACAGAAGTATGCAAATTGGGATGCTGCATATGTATACATTGTTAATTTCAACATTCAGAATGTTTCAGCACAAAATTTGTTAAAGTGGATGGCAAGTGATGCCATAATACCTCAAAACTGAATCATTCAGATTCTTGGAAGAAACATTCATAAAGGGAATGCTCATAAGGGAATATGTGTTGACCCTATAAACCTTTCAGCCCCTCACTCTTATTGTTTCTCCTAAGAAAGCAGTGAGAGAACCACAGGCGTCCTCTTTTGTTCATCTGTGGTTTCATCCTTTCAATGAAAAGAGCCACACGAAGACATCTGCCACATCAGCAGCCAGTCGGGACGTGCAGTATAATGCTGCTTCTGGCTTCAGGCCTCTGGTGATTCGTGATCGCTCTATGGAAATGTCTGCGTGACCAAATCAAAATACTGAAAAGTGTTCACATTTCCAAAATACTTGAGCCTAGAAATACGATAAAGTGAATCAAAGTGCATACATTTAAAGGTATAGTTGACCCAAAAAAGAAAATATGCTGTGAATTTACTCACCCCCAGGGCATCCAAGATTTTTTTTTTTTTCTTCAGAAAAGTAAAGAAGATTTTGGTGCTTTGTGATTCATATAAGGCAAGTTAACAGCTACCAGCACTCTGAGAGTCAAAAAAAAAGCATATACAGGCAAGACAAAATTAATACCACTGGCTCCTGACGATATATTGAGGTCTTATGAAGTGAAACAATCGACCTGTGCAAGAAAGTTTGTGCAAGAAAGAAATGGTGGTTTTGGTGGTTTCAGTGAACTGGTTCAACTTACTAGTTTATGTAATGATGCAATGACAATGTATACGCAATTATTATTACTATTATTAAAGCATCCAATAATGATGTGAAATGTAGATGTTTTCCATGTCTAAAGCATATGAAGTGAATAAACTAGTCTTCATCAGCTCACACTTTTACATAAACAATGACAAATCATAAAAATTTTCATTTCTCCCCTTCATTCAAGTATTCGGTTCACGCATGCTCATATCAGCGGCTCTTCAGTCTTCAGTCCGAGTCGAACTCTTTCCGCAGTTCAGTGACTGCTGGAGGAACTGGAGCGCAGAACCAGCATCATATACTCCAGTATTTTGGCTCATTTCTAGTTAGAGTGATTGTGGGGCATCTGAAAGTGAGTTCTGATCTCTGCTGCTCGAGCTGCGAACTGCTTCAGATGGTGAGGTGAACCAGTTAATTCAGTCAGGTGAATCAAAAGAATGATTCATTTGTGAACCGGACATCACTCCGGGCCATTTGTCTGAGGCTCTGGATTACAGGTAATAATAATAGTAATAATAATAATAATAATAATAATAATAATGTTCAGTTTCTTGCACAGACTGATCTTTTCGCTTCATAAGACCTTATTATATCGCCAGAAAATACGGGTATTAATTTTGTGTTGCCTGTATATGCTTTTTTACTCTCAAAGTGACGGCAGTCGCTGACTTGCCTTTAATGAATCACCAAGGACCGCGGTTTCCGCTAAACATCTTCTTTACTCTTATACTGAAGCAAAAAAGTCACCTACATCTTGGAAGGCCTGTGGGTGAGTAAATGTCCATCAAATTTTCATTTTTTGGTGAACTATACCTTTAAAGGAATATTTTGGACAAAATAATGTTGACTTGTCTTAAGCTGACCTTATTTCCTGTGGTATCACACATAATTTTACTTGTATTTTACCTAGAATATTACTTTGTGTGATTCGTTTTTCAAAATTAACATTGTATACTAATTCCTTTTTTGGATTTTTATTTAAAAGATTGTATACTAATTTGATTAGGTTCAATATGACATATATTAATTCACTGATGCACCCTGTGATGAATATATTGGAAGTTGGCGTCTCATTAGAAGTAGAGTCTGTCTGAGATGGCCGCAGGAAGGTGGGTCATTATTTGCATGCGAACCCACCAGTGCGGCTCCATGGGGTTGTAGCGTGTGTACGGTCGTTTGGACGTGATGGCATCTGTGACGTCGTCTAAAACCGGCTCGATCTCTCGCTGACCACTGTTGCAGTAGGAGCGCATGAGAGCCATGTACTGCTCAAAGTGAGCTTTCCCATAGTCCTCCTGGACACCAGGGGGCGCCTCTTTCCAGAGCTTCTCTGCTGTTGTTGTGACTATGTCACGTGTTAGGATGCCTGTGGCAACGATAAAGTTTCCGGGCTCAACGACAGAAACTTTGACGCCCCAAGCCTTCATTTCATACCTGAGACAGTCAGAAAAAGCCTCCACTCCGTATTTGGATACACAGTAAGGGGATCGGAGAGCGTTTCCCATTCTGCCATACATGCTGGCGATGTTCACCACGCGACCTGTGACCAAAAGTAAAAAAAAAAAAAGTTAAATATTATTAAAAATTAAAGTAACTCTTTTATATTTGAATATATTTTAAAATGTAATTTATTCCTGTGATGCAAAGCTGAATTTTCAGCATCATTACTCCAGTCTTCAATGTCACATGATCCTTTAGAAATCATTCTAATATTCTGATTTACTTCATATTTTTTGTGGAAACCTTGATACTATTTTTTTTAGGATTTTTTGATGAAATAATATTCTTCTTCTTTATTTTACAGAAATCTTTTGTAACGTTTTAAATTATTTTAATTTCTATAAAAAAAAATCTTACTGACTGCAAACGTTTAAATGGTAGTGTATCAATTTATATACATATATTATATACAAGTGAGGGTTATAAATAACATTAAAATGTTTCAAACTTTGACAGTTTGTAAAATAGAATTTTTTTTTTTTTACTTTTTATTTGTAGTGTTTAATTTTTGTGCTTATATTTTTTCTGTATATAATCCATTAAATTACTTTGAAACTGAAAAAAAAAATCTATTAAAAATATATAAATAAAAAAAACCTTTTTTTTTTTTTAATTATAATGGTCTAAATTCCTATACCACGATGCCAACAAAAAATAATAAAAAAATATTTAAAAATAAAAATAACAAAAATTCACTGAAAACGCTGGATAATGAAAATCACAAGTGTTTGTCAGGCAACACACTCCAAAGTCCATTTGCTTTAACTATTGATCCATTCAGATCCAAACATTCCTTTAATTCAGTGAAAGACTAACAGAAGTGGAACTGTAGAGAAACATTAACATCTGTCTGCAAAATAAACTTTTGAGTTAAACTCATATTATCTATACCCGAAAGTTCATCACAACAAAAAGAACTGCATACTTTTGTGAGTGTGTTCATGGTCTGAAGGTGTGTGGTTATTATTTTACCTTTAGCCCTGCGGATGAGAGGCAGGAAGGCTTTGGTTACTCTGATGGTGCCCCACAGGTTGACCTCTGAAACCTGCTTGTATGTGTCCATGGTTGTAAACTCCACCTCACCGAATGTGGAGATACCAGCATTGTTGACCACAGCCCACAGACCTGCAAGATACAATCACCAACCCTTAAACTCACTGATCAGACATCCTGATTAAAGTCACATACTTATGAACAAAATCAATATAAAAAAGGTTTTGGTCACCAGTTTAAATTATTCAACCTAATAGCTATTCCACATTATTTTTAAAGGTGCAGTGTGTGATACTGAGAGCCAGTGGTTGAATTGGGTACTGCAGTCCAAATTCAACATATTGGAGAGCTTTCTTTTTCCTGTCCCTCCTCCTCAGACTCCAGGCTCAAACGGGTTGCCAGATATTTACGTCGGGTAGAATCTGTGATCTCTGACCCAGTTTGTTTGCTGGCTTCCTTTGCTGCTGTGTTTTCCCACAACTGGCAACCTGAGATGTTGAAATTCTATTGGGTGAATTGTCAGTGGATGGAGTCTCACAGACCAAATCAAAAACAGACAACAGACACACATTTCAAAGCAGAATATCTGGCTGTAGTGGTTTTTTTTTTTTTTTTGAAGAAACAAGTATGTGAACTTAGCATGTTTAACAAATTACATACAGCACCTTTTAAAGAGCATTTACGTTCTTTTTAAGAGCTTCCAGTTATTTTAGAAGTACAAAAACAGTCTGTTATGCTGCTTTACATTGCAAACTGGTATTATTATAATTTACAGTATTGTCAGAATTACTAAATGGTTTGTAGTGCAGATAGTTTTGCACTTTGTTGTTCTTTTAGCTATTTACCTACAGCAGTAATATATCGGAATATATATATATATAAAATGGATAATTTACTTTTGGAAATCTGACAAATCTGACAAATATTTAATCATTTAGTGATTTTAGAAACACTACAAGAAGAAATCTTAAGCTGACAAAGTTTAATTTTGTGATGGATTTCAGTATTAACATGGGAGGATCTATATGTAAGCCAGATTCTGTCACTGAATAAAAAATAAAAAAAGGCATTACCTCACAAATGTTTTTATATCACAAAGACTGTTTTTGTTGCAATTCTGATGTTTTTTTTCTCAGATTTGTGCGATAAACTCCCAATTGTGAGTTACAAAGTCAGAATTGTGTGATATAAACATAATTGTAAGAAAATATCAGTCTTTTTTTTTTTCTCTCTGAATTGGACTTTATAACTCACAATTGCAAGTTAATATCTCACAATTCTGAGAAAAGAATTCAGAATTGTGAGTTTATATCTCACAATTCTAACTTTATAACACACAACTGCAACTTTATATCCCACAATTCTGACTTTATAATTCGCAACTGCGAGTTTATATCTCATAATTCTGAGAAAAAAGTCTGAATTGCGAGATGTAAACTTGCATTTGTGTGAAAAAAGTCAGTATTGTGAAATTGCAATTACCTTTTCTTTTCTTTTCTTTTTTTAAATTCAATAAGTTTATTTAAGTTTTTATTCAGCCAGTAAGTTTTCCTGTCTGGCCAATTAGTTTCAGAAGCAGGACTTTTATCTTGTCGTTATCTTCACTGCTGATCTTGCTGGTTTAGCTGATGTTTCCTCTGCACTGCTTTCTGTTGTCTCTGATAACAGTGAAACCACTGCATTAACTGTAGTGTTCTAGTATTATATATATATATATATATATATATATATATATATATATATATATATATATATATATATATATATATATTTTTTTTTTTTTTTTTTTTTTTTTTTTTTTTTTTTTTTACACAATAATGCATAGGATGGGCTTAGTAGAATGCAATCATAGAATACAGTGATTTAATGTTTTCCAAATTTAGAAACCATAATGTCAGTATAGTATCAATGTTACTGCATTACATATTACTGTGTTAAATACATTAAATTCATATCTTAAATTTGACATCCCTGTCTTGTAGCATCTTTTTCCACTCAATTTTTTCTCAGACCCCCATGCACCCTCTTGTGGCCTCACGAAAAAAAAAAAAACCTGCTTGTATTTTGAGTAATAAAATTCTTCTTGAATTTAGGGTTGAATGAACACACACACCTCTAAAATTCAGTACCAAACTCCACACAACTGCTAAGTCATTCTTAAGTGATCAGTTTATAAAAAACTCCAGTTTAGATATTAATTTCTTCATATTCAAGTGTTTAAATCAAGGCGATAACACAAGGATCACACAGCTTCAGTCCTGTAAACAGTAGTGCGTTTGATAAACTAATCACCTGTTTTACAGTGTGTCATATTTTTAGGGAAATGTATGCTGTTATTTTGATTTTTAGCACAAATATCTACTTGTATGGTTTATTGCAGGTATAAAGAGTGAAGATCAATCATTAATCTATACAGCCATAGCTGGTTGGTGTGAATGACAGCAGGGGGCGGGGTCATTATTCTCTCTAAACAAATGAGCTTTAACAATTCCTAGCCACGCCCACCTGACTGTAAAAATCATTAAAAAAAAATAAAAAAAAAATCAATCAAAAATCAGTAACGCCTCATCACTGTTTACAACTGTAGGATTAAGTCTAGAAAAAAAAACAAAAAACAAAAAAAACAAGCAGCATAAATTTTTATCATTGAAGAAAGTTTATAAGAAGCAATTTATCAACTGCACGGGTGTCTTAAGTATTGTTAGTATTGTAAGTGCTGTAAGTAAATTCTTTTATTCTACTGACAGCCCTAAATCACTAAATCTGCTTAAAATTTTGTATAAACATTCAAAAATATAAAAGTAAAAAAAAAAAAGTTCACAAACTGAAAAACACATTTGAGCTTCCACAGAAACAGTTAACTGTAATGCTCCACACTTTTCTGGTTTTATTTTCACTTGCAAATAAATGGCACCTTAATTTCAGCCACACCAGAACACCTTCCATTAAAACATTTGCCAGTGACTGTAAAAATCATTTTTAATTAACTGAAATGAAGCTGAAATAAAATATAATAAATAATACATTTTAGTAAACTTAAACGTAAAAATACTGCCTTGGCAACTAACTGAAAATAAAATAAGTTGAAGTTCTAAAATTATTATATAAAAAAAATGAAGCTAAATAGAATGAATAAATGAATGAATGAATAAAAATAAATAAATAAAAATGAGAAAAGCACAAACCAAAATGTTTTTATTATGGTTTCACAAGTTACTGAATAAATAAATTATATAGGAGATGTTCAATATTTTGTTATATTCAATTTAATATTCATGTAAAATGTATCCAAATCTTATTATTCTTACATGTATGTAAAAATAAGACAAAAAAGACAACAACAAAAAAAGCTGTAATTAATTAAATGAAAGCTGTATAGAAATATAAAAAAAGACAAAAGCACACAAAATTGCTGCAACTTTACAAATTAAATGCAAACTGAAGATACAAAAAGAAAAGCTAATTCAAAATATAAATAAAAAATTCACATTATATAAATAATAATACTAAAATAACTCTGCACTGAAATGCCCCCATTTCCCATCATGGTGGTCTGGGCCTCCTAAATGACCTTTGAAGTCCCTATCCTCAGTGAACCTCTACAAACTGAAACAGACAACCCTCACCTTTCTCTGGGTCCCGCAGGTTAGCAGTCACAAACTGAACAGCCTGAGAGACCTGCTCCTCACTGCACACGTCCAGCTGCACAACCTTCAGCTTCTCTGAATGAAGACTCTCCAGCTCCTTTGCACCTTCTCCATCCTTACTCCACACACAAAACATATGGAGTATAACATCACATACATACTTAATGTATTCTGTATTATCAAAAAAGTTAGTACAGCTCTAAGACTGAATTTCCAGCCATAAAGAACTATGTCACAATATATACATAACTGTGATATGATCATTTGGTCATACTGCTAGAATTATGAAAAGGTTTGACACAAGCCGAACTGAATCTTGTGAAATATATTGCATCACATATTGCACATACAGCTCCCTTGACTTTAGACTAACGGTATATATGTTTATAAATCACCTGCGGTCCAACAGAAGCTCAGCTGAGTTGCACATTGCAGGAATAGCTGAACCATTACCTTAAATAGACAACCTGCAAACACAGAGAAGCCAAGCTTGTGAAAGTGCTTGGCCAAAGCCAGTCCAAATCCAGTGTCACAGCCCGTAATGAGCACAGCTTTCCCTTCAACCTACAAAGGAAACATTATGCAATATTACTTTCATAAAGCCATGGCATTACTGCGCAACTGCAACCGAATGAGCCAACAATTCACTGCCCTGCTACGAAGAAAACGAGCCTCATCTGAGCTGCAGTACCTAAAATGTGTTACGAAATCAGTGGTTTTCAAACTGTGATTTGAAACCAATTAATAAGTAATTGACACAAGAATCAGCATTAATTAACAGATAAATCAGCTCAGTTAAACGATAATGGTTAAATGACAAATAATATATAATAAATATATATAATAAAGTGAAATAACATCACAGTTATGCATCAGTTTCTGGCAGTGTTTGGTCAACCTTAACTCAACAATCACCTCATTTAGGTTTATTAGTTAGTATTTCAATAAATATACAATATTTACAATAATACAAAAATAGAAATTGTATAGAAATGCACGCACTTCTGATTAAAAGAAAATAAAAGTAGAATTAAAAAAAGCTCTACATTTCCTGGACTTTTAAGTATGCCATTAATTTCAATAAATTCTGATTCTGCAAGTTTATGAACACTGAAACACAAAATGCATTGCATCTATGTATAAAAAAGCATAGAAATTCATATCACTAGGGCTCCATAATGATCTCTGCCTCCATATAAGACGAAAATAATTCTTTATATATTTCATGGTGCACACACACACACACATATACATACATATATTGCATCATGCATCATTTATACCACACATGCATTGCATATTTCAAGGTTTCATCTTGGAACCTTGTACCTCTGATATGATGGTAATAATACAAATCATCATGTCCTGCATAATAAATGTGCATTATATATATATATATATATATATATATATATATATATATATATATAACTACAAAAAAGCACAGAAATTGATATCACTCATCACTGGGCTCTATATAAGGCAAAGATACATAATTATTAATATATTTCATGCCACACACACACACACACACACACACACACAGACAGGCAGACAGACATATATTCCATAATGTACCATTTATACCACACATGCACTGCATGGTAATAATCCAAAACATTATGTCCTGCATAATAAGAATTTGCATTATTACCATCAAACTGGAGATACAAGTTTCCAGAATTCAATAAAGTGAGGCTCTTTTATGCATTACAGAATTACATAAGACACTTAATCAAAAATCAAAAGTACACTAACTTAAGGTACTATAGGATTGTAATGTATAACTGTGTTTGAGAATAATACACAATGTGTAGCTAATGTTTATGTGTGTGAAAGACAAATTTCAGACTCAGCCCGTCAATAATATATCATATAATATGGTCTGTGTTAGTTTTTGTTGATGTGTGTAAGTTGCTCAGTGTACCTTCACTGTCCCGCGCGGCAGACGCGGCATGGCCACGTACAGCACGAACAGCGCGTACAGCAGCACTATGCTCTCGGTGACGCTCGCCTCCGGAAAACCGCAGCCTCGCGCGAACAGGTTGAGCACAGACGGTAAACCGAAGCCCAGGATGAGCGTCAGAAACACCGAGAACGCGATCAGCAGCGCGACCCTCACCATCGGCAGCGCAGCCATCTTGAACTGACTGTTGACAACTCTGCGGAGGCGGGGCCATAGAACCACGTCTCATGAATTATGCAAATATATGCAAATTACAGGACGTTTACCTATAAAAAAGAGCGAGTGCGCTTGAGGGGCGGGGCTACGAGCATAAATTATGATAACATGAATAACAGTCCACTTTATTAAGCAGCTGCGAACTTTCATCAAAGTCCCTTTAAGGCTATATATATATATATATATATATATATATATATATATATATATATATACTAGAGGGTGTAGAATAGTCTTTGCTTTCATCAACCAATCAGTTAATAAATACAAAACAATAGTCAACAGGTTATGGAGGCATTTTTTGTATTTATTAATTTAATGCTAATCATTATGTTACCTTAAAAAAGCTAATAGTTATCATTTGTTAGAATATTTGTAATGGGCCATTTGAATAATAATAATAATAATAATAATAAAGGTTCCGTCTGAAATTTCCAAATAGAAACCTTTATATTTGGCTTAATATAAACACAACTTTATGGAAAAATTGTAACTGTAAATTTTAAAAATCATATGATTGAAAACGATGTATCTCATGTATCTATAGCCTATGAATTTATTTGCTGTTGTACAGTAGAAACTGCAACCACTATAACAACCGCTAGGTGACGCTTGCTTATTAAAAATACCTATAAATGCCTATAAAATCATCTTGCTTGACTTAAGAACTACATGAAAAGAAGAATATTTCATAAATAGAAAGCAATAAAATAATTTACTTTACTTTTAGTCATTTAGCAGACGCTTTTATCCAAAGCGACTTACAAATGAGGACAACAGAAACAATTGTAGTATTAAAACAACTAAAACTGATCCAAAACTAAAAGCTAAAAACTTTATAAATACTATATATACACACACATTAAAAAAAATTAATTAAATAAAAATGAGAAATGCAAATGACAAAATTTCTAAACTTAACATTTAAATGAAAACAAAATAAAGCTACAAACAATTCAAAATATTAAGAGAACAAAAGGTATAAGTGTAATAATGATTCTAACATAAAACTAAGTCAAACAATAAAAACAACTACGTGTATGTACACACACACACACACACACACACACACACACGCATATCCATAAATTCAGTATTATTTCATTTCCATGTAGTTTGTTGAAGTACTAAAATAACTCAAATTAAATAAAACTAAAACTTAACTTATTCAGACATAAAATAAAAATAAATAAAATAAAATGACAAACATTACTACAAATGTAACTAAAATTAAAATAGATAACATATACAAATCAAGCTACATTAGTTTAACAATAATCCTAAAAAAAATAACTGTGCCAAACAAGTAAGAAATTGTTATTAATTTATGTAAATATGCCGTTCCACCAACAACCAGAGGGTGGCGTAACATAATTTATAAATTAATAATTTCCTAATTTTTATTTTACTTTCTCAGAATGTTATTGTTGAACGAAATCTTTCAACAATTATTGTCTAAATATTTCTATTCCTAAAATCACACTCATGCTTTTAGCTGCTAAGACTTAAATTACAGATCTCGAAGATGTTCCTGACAGCTGAAGTGAAATATTATTTTATGAATTATCTATGACAATAAATTTGCCTGGCCCTCAAACTTACATTAACACAACAATAAAAAAGATTAAATATCACACATAATCATTTTAAAAGTTTATTTTGTAGCCAGAGGGGACAATGGCCCTGTAACACTGAATAAAAGAAAACAGAGATACAAAAAGACAAAAGAAAAACAGACAAAGATATAAAAAAGGAAGAAATGTGACAATAGATTGCACAATGAGAACCAGAGAACACAAATACACCATCCAACAAGTGAATATAAGCTCAACCAAACCAACAATCAAGAGCATCAAGCCTTTAAAAAGTGAAAAATTAAGGCACGAATCAACAACAGATGAAGAAAAAGAAAAGCTTTTGTTTGCCAAAGGAGAATTACAAATATAACCACATATTCTGAATTTGATTTTCTTTATGAAAAAGTATGAATATTTTATTTAAAAGTGCTGGGATTGGCAACATGATGTGCTCCAGTTAAAGGTGCCTCAGTAAAAAAGCGGTCACCCCTAAAGAAATCAAAATGGTTGTTTAAATGTTAAAAATCATGTACATGTGAGACGAAGCTCACTCCAGTTACACCAGTAGACTCATAAAAGCTGTTTTATGTACATTGAACATGTCACATCAATACTAACAGTAGTAGCTGGGTTTCTCAGGAACCCCATTACAGGACTTTTGTATGTAAAATGTATATATTTATCACTATAAATTGAGTGTTTGTACATTGCCATATTGCATGTTCAGGAATCCACACCACTAGGTGTCAGTATAAGTCCAGAAAATGACTGAAAGTGCATTTTTAAAACATAGAAACTTTGAGCATGTGATAGAAAAGAAAGCTGGCCCAAAACTGACTTTATAAATGCATAAAATTGCCAATTCACATTCACATTTTGCATGAGGTTCAAAAGTAAAGTTAGCATTAAATGCTTGGATGAAGAAAACAAAGAATGTGATGTGTTAACGGTCTTGCATAGCTGAATACCCTCTCTGTGTGTTTCTGACATTTTGACTTTTTATTTCAGGAAAACGTCAAGCTTTTTCTGAATGTTGTCAAAAGAGTCTATTCCCATGTAGTCGGCCTGGCCCTGTTCCCACCTCTGCTTGCGCTCCGCTGAGGACATGAGCGGCTGAACGCGCTCCTCGCTCTCCGCAGCATCCTCCTGTGAACCACAGAACAATACAGGTGATTAAAAACATGACATTCATTAAAAAAAGGTCAACTTTCAGTTGTGTACATTTTGGAAAAAACAGGATTTCCACAGTCTTGAAAAACATGGATATACTGTGTGAGGTAGACAAACTTTGTGTCGTTTCTAGACCTGGAAAAAATGTGTATATAATCCACATCTATACTATAATCCAGTGTTTATATAATCCACACTATACATAGTATTAAAATGAATCAGTGTTAAAGTTACTGAGGTAATTAAGAGATTCATTGAGTGATGATTGACCATTATTGAAGACACCTGATGTTAACAAGCAGAATCACCAAAGAAGAAAATCACAATTTTTAAGTCACCATTATAGTGATCAGTGTTTACGTTAGTTGGGCTCTTGACCCTTGACTTTTTAATATTACATTTTATTTGGCTGCTTTGACTGAATTACAGCAGGTAGACTTTTACAAAGAGCTAAAGTCATCAGGTGGTGATGATTGTTTTAACATAACCATTATTTGACCTGAATCACTGAACTCATTTAGAGTCTAATCTCTGCGTTAAATTTCCTTTATTGATTACAACCGCTTTGTGATTCCACAGCAAAAGTTGGAAAATTTTTGGAAGAATTTCTTACAAGCTGTTCTGATCAAAAAATAGTAATTAAAAAAAAAAAATCTTTATTTTGGGCACACACAGACATCAAGAATCAGCGTATGAATCTCAACAACGGTGACAAACAGCATATTCAGATAAACAGATCAACTCTGAACATCACAAAACAAGCTACTAAAAAGTCATGCAAAAATAAAAGAAAATGATAAGAATTAAAGAAATTACAAAGACAATTCTGCTCATAATTGATTCATGCCACAATGCATGATGGGAGCCATTGATGAGTTTTGATTGGCTACAATATGCTTTTTTGATGGTCACCATTGTTGTGATTCTCACGCTGATTCTTGATGTCTGTATGTCTAAATTAAAGATATTTCTTAAGTTCTTAATCAAAATGAGTTTTAAAAACATCTGTCTGATTATACTGAAAATGCCAGCTCTTATGTTGTTCACAGTGTTGACGTAACCAACAAAGAAAACCTAACTCAGTTATTCAGGTCACTACATGATGATTATGTCAAAACATAATCATCACCACCTGATGACTTTTGCTCTTTCTTTGTCTGGCTGTTATAATTCAGTTATAGCAGCCAAATAAAATGTAATATTAAAAAGTCAAGGGTCAAGAGCCCAACTAAAGTAAACACTGAGCACTATAATGGTGACTTAAAAATTGTGATTTTCTTCTTTGGTGATTCTGCTTGTTAACATCAGGTGTCTTCGATAATGGTCAATTATCACTCAATGAATCTCTTAATTAATCTCTGCTTCAGTGTTAATTTTAACACTCTGTAGTGTGGATTATATAAACACTGAGCAGTGTTAATTTAACACTAAGGATTTTGCTGTTTGTGATTACTATTGTTAGTAATTATTATTATTAATATTATTATTATTATTATTATTATTATTATTATTTACTTTATAAAACTATAAAACTTATTCAGGTTTTACTTTATAAAACCTGAGAAAATGAGATAAACTAGTTTTAAAATTGTGATTTCTAGACATGGCAAGGCCATTTAAATTTAGCAAATATATAAAATAAATAAAATATAGTTAAAATGAATAAAGTTTTCTAGTTATACTAAGATCTGAAAAATATCAGGAAATTTTTTTTTTTAAAGAACCAAGTTCTCAGAATCTTAAAACTATTTTTAAAAGTGTGATTTCTGCAAAATTCATGTAAATACATAATACATATATAAAATAAATAACATTATAAATTTCAAATAAAATAAATTATTTTTAAATAAATAAATTATATAATAATTTTTTTTTTTTTTTTTATATAGTTACTCCAAGCTCTAATACAATATCAGGCAGAAATTAGGTTAATTATCATTATATATATATATATATATATATATATATATATATATATATATATATATATATATATATATTTTTTTTTTTTTTAAATAATATATTTATTTATTTATTAATTTAAGTAAATCACAAATAACTGTAAACATCACAATGTCATTGAATATTGTTGTGGCCTTTGCTACTGTAGACACTAACATGGAAATGCAAGATTTTTTTGCACGGCCATGGTTATTTTGTTCAGTATGTTTAGGCCTGACCTCACAGCCGGAGTTGAAGGGCTGGTCTCCATACTCTCGGATCAGCATGGGCAGCACCTCAGCGCTGTACAGAGCCCACCACTGCAGCAGGAAGCCGGGCTGAGACGAGGCCTGCACGTCCCCTCTCAGTTTCCTCTGCGTGGGGTTATACGTGTAGCTCCACGGCTTCATGTGGCCCAGGAAGTGCACAACCTTTGCATTTGCACCATATCTGTGGACAGAAAGACATTTTCAGTATGTATTCCTGAAAGATAGCATGTGTATATGAATGCATTTCAATGCTGGGCTGAAAATAAAATGAATACTTGAGGATTTAACTGGTTAAAAGTCCAGAAATTTGCTCTGACATTTTCTGTGAGTTAAAATCTATACAATATGAATTGAGAACACCATGCATACTATTACTGGCAGCTGAAAGCATTATCAAATTAGCGCGAGTGTCTCCTCAGATGATTTTGTGAAGCTCATGCTCTCAGCCCGTCTCACACTCTTCTTCCTCAGCTCCTGTAACCTGATGTTACGGCATAAGCAGCCTTCATGTGACTGGTGTGTGTATCCTGTTACTGGCCAGCACATGCCAGCATCAGTGATCAGTGAGTCAGGGAGTCACACTTACTGCTTAAACGCCGGAAGGTAAGTGTAGATGGCTATGCTGCTCATGTTATAGACGAAAGGAAGGTGTTTGTTGATGTCGGCTGTTGCCCAGTCGCTGAAGAAGCCGTTCAGAACTCCTTGGTCCCCTCCTGTTGAACAAATGACTGATAAATAATGTCTCTTAAAATGGAATTAGCTCTCTTTTATTTATCAGTATATTTTACAACACAGTAAATAACACAATTAAAAGTCCTTCTTTTAGGCAATTAAAGCTGAACTGTGTAATATCTCCATTACCAGCATCACCAAGTGTAATTGCAATAAATAAATAAAAATGAATGAATAATAAAAATAAATAAATGAATAAAAAATACAATTCTAATAATTAATAATATAAAAACAATAAAATAAATCAATAATAACTATGAATGAATAAATAAATAAATAAATAAATAATAAATACAAATAAACAAACAACTAAAATAATAAATAGCTAAAAATGCATGAATAAATATATAAATAAACACGAATAATTCCTAAAATAAATAAACAAACTATTAAATGCATAAATAAATAACTATGAATGAATAACAAACAAACAAACAAACAAACAGATAATTAAAAGAATGTATAACTAAGAATGAATGGATGAATACTAATAATTATTAAAATAAATAAATACCTATGAATGAATAAATAGCTAATAAATAAACAGACAATTAAATGAATACATAACTAATAATGAATGAACAAATACCAATAATTCATAAAATAAATAAATAAACAACTATGAATGAATATATAAATATTAAAAACAAACAAACAAACAGATAATTAAAAGAATACATAACAAAAATGAATGAATGAGTATCAATGAATAATAATTCCTAAAATAAATTAATAAACAAATAAACAAACAAACAATTAAATGCATAAATAAATTACTATGAATAAATAAATAAATAAATAAATAAATAAATAATAAATAAGCAAATAAGTCAACAGATAACTGAAAGAATACTTAACTAAGATGCATGAATGAATACTAATAAATACTTAAAATAACAAACTAAATAAATACCTATGAATGAATAAATAGCTAATACATTTATGCATTTAGCAGACGCTTTTATCCAAAGCGACTTACATTGCATTCAAGTTACAGTTTTTTACATTTTATCAGGTCTTGCTTTCCCTGGGAATCGAACCCATGATCTTGGCATTCTTAGCGCCATGCTCTACTATTTGAGCTACAGGAAAGCTCATTCATAGTTAGTTATTTATTTATTTATTTAATAAATAAATAAATTTATTTATTTATTATTTATTTAATAAACAAACAAACAGACAATTAAAGAATACATAACTAATAATGAATGAATGAATGAACAAATACTAATAATTTGTGAAATAAATAAATAAATAACTATGAATGAATAAATAAATATTAAATAAATAAATAAATAACTAGCTAAATAAATACTTATGAATGAATAAATAACTAATAAATAAACAAACAGACACTTAAAAGAGCACATAACTAATAATGAATGAATAAATGAATAAACAAATACCAATAATTCCTAAAACAAACAAACAAACAAACAAACAAACAAACATCTAGGAATGAATAAATAAATAAATAAATATTAAATAAAAACGAACAAACAGATAATTAAAAGAATACATGACAAAAATGAATGAATGAATGAATACTAACAATTACTAAAAATAAATAAGAGGCACAATGTTTTACTTTTAGTGTGGAAAAGCAGAGACATACAGTGTCCAAAACTGCTGACTACATAGTGAATGTCACATAGTTCACTACATGAGGACAGTGAGTGATAATGAGTTCAGCTCCAAACACCAGCAATACATCCTGTGATACTCAGCAAGGCCATTTTATCTTATATCATGGAAATTCAAACATACGAGCAATATTCAAATATATGTACAGCAGTCATGCTGTTTTTGAGCAGTTAACAGTATAAGGAATGTGTCCAGGTGCTTACTAGTTGAAAAAAGACCCTACATATCTAAAAAAGGTCACGCTGTGAAAGAGCAGCCTAGTTCCTGCATGCTTGCTCAAAGGTCACTGAAGACACCACAGAGTCACATGACACAGAGATATACATCTCATACTGCACTAAACCCATACACACACTGAAATAGCTGTACTATTAAAACACTGAATGTCTGTTTAATCAGCCTGTGTTGAGATCCTCTCTGTGTCTGCTGTACAGTGCTGTGGCGGACACAGAATCCAGGAGTGTAGGAGGACACAGGAATATTAAAATAGCACGCCTGCAGACATGCAGACAGCTGGTTAACATAAAATTTAAATTTGGTTATTATATAGTCATCTTCATGTCTTTTGAAACTTACATATGATTTTCTTATTTCTGAGGAGCACAACAGGAGTTACTTACAGCAGCTGTTCTTTTCCATACAATGAAAGTGAATTGTGACGTGGCGGTCATGAAAGATCTGAATAATGATGAATAATTTTAGTATGTTACTCAACATCAAGGTATGGCTTTAGAAGACTTGGAATATAACTTAAATTAAATAGAACATTTTTATGATACTTTTATAGTTGTTTTTGTTCATTTTAGAGCTTAACAGCTCCTGGTCCCCATCCACTTTTATTATATGTCAAATTTTGTCTTCTGTCTTTTGACTGTAACACTTTACAATAAGGTCTCATTACTTAAAGTTAGTTAATGCATTAACTAATATTAACAAAAATTAGCAATGCATCTGTTTTTATGAGTCTTTGTTAACAACTGTTATTATTAGTTCATGACAGCTGAGGTCCATTAAATCATATTGATTTTAATAATGCATTGCTAAATATTGAAATTAGCATTAACTAAGATTTAAAAAAGCTTTAGAAGTATTTTCGTTGTTAGTTTATGTTAATCAATATAGTTAACTAATGTCACCAAATGGAACCTTATGGTAACAGGTTTTGCTATATTCAGATTCATAGAAAACAGTGTAAATATGTTAGGAAAAAAAATAATTTAATAAAACATTTTAAAAATTAATAAAAAAAAATAAAACAACTCAAAAAAGTTAGTGTAGTTACTAGATTTAGCCTGTGGAGGGCAGAGTGGGCCTCTGTTTTTTTCCTGAGGATTATGATAGTTAAAAGTACAATAAAACAGAAGTAGCGCCAGATTATTGTGAAGTACATCTGAGTGAAATGGATGTAAGGTGGTAAAAAACATAGGACGAGACTTTGTTCTATCTCTCAATTGGACGGAGGCAGATCTAAAGGCGAGCTTGAAGTCGAATGTAGAAAAAAAGAGTCAGGATTTAAGTGGACTAAATGATCGGAGAAGTCCAGCATACCGTACGTCACCAAGTCTGTTGAAAGAGCAAGTTATGATATTTTGATTAAAAAAATCATTAAATCATATGCATGGATCAGTTTTTCACAATAAAGTCAATACCATGCATTTAGAAAATCGATATGATGAATTTTCATTTCATGCCGACTTTAAAGGATATTGTTATCTAGTCAGTTTATTTCTTCAATATCTGTCTGTTAACCTATGGGCTGCACTTAGAATCCAATGCCATCCTCTGCACTAAAACACATGAATATTTGCCCCAGGACAGGCCATGCGCATGCTGTAAGGAAATGAATATAGTCGGCAAAAACCCTCACTGCTAGCCAAAGAAGACATTTACAAAGTCACCTAATAATCCTACATGCCTATAGCAGATTAACCAACATGCTGGAGCATTCTGAATAACGTGTTTGCAAAGCATGCTGGTTTACCAGCTAAACCAATCCAGCGTTATTTAATTTGGGCGTGCCTTCAGGAGCCAAGAAACAGAGTTCAGAATCCTCCCCCAGGCTTTCCTTGTGCAAATGGCTCTACTGCGGCCTTGGAGTGTTCATTTTGAGGGGATGATCTGAACTGTGCAGGAATGCACATAGTCTCTGGCTGGTTTACATTGGCAGAGGATGAGAACAAGTCCGCATGATAGCCTCAGGTCATCAGGACCGTAATAAAGCAGGAAATGGAAAGATGCATGTTCGATTCACCGTTTCAGAGATTCAAACGCTCTGCAGGTATGAGAGAGCACACTGATGCTTTGTCTTTGGATGCCAGTTGTTTGAACGCCCAACAAAACTGGAAATGATTTGGCTGGTTTGTTAGTCTGACGCACAACACTCTTGAAATATACTCACTGTTTTTTGAAATATTTAGTTTAAAAAAAAAAAAAAAAAACACTGATCCTTTGCTATGCCATTTTACTTTTTTTTAGACATAAGCATGACTTAACAGTACAAATGAGATCTAATCATCCAGAACACCCAGCAACCATCTATAACACCCTAGCAACTATCTAAAACACCCCTACAACACCCTTATAACCATCTAGAACACCCTTACAACCATCTAGAACACCCCTACAATATCCTTATAACCATCTAAAACAGCCTTACAACCATCTAGAACACCCTTACAACAATCTAGAACACCCTAGCAACCAACTAGAATACCCTTATAACCATCTAGAACACCCCTACAACACCCTTATAACCATCTAGAACAGCCTTACAAACATCTAGAACACCCTTACAACCATTTACAACACGCTAGCAACCATCGACAACACCCTTACAACCAACTAGAACACCCTAGCAACCATCTAGAACACCCGTACAACCAACTAGAACACTCTTACAACCATCTAGAACACCCTAGCAACCAACTAGAACACCCTTATAACCATCTAGAACACCATAGCAACAACCTACAATGTCCTTACAACCATCCAGAACACCTTAGCAACCACCTAGCAATGCAATAGCAAGAAATGAGCAATGCCCTTACAACTATCCTATCAATCATCTAGAACACCCTAGCAATCACCTACTAACACACTAGTAATGTCCTTTTACTATCTAGAACAGCCTAGCAACCTTCATACAACCAAACAGAACACCCTAACAATCAACTAACAATGCCCTAGCAAGCACCCAGAGCAACCACCTAGCAACACCCATCCAACTATCTTAGACCACAACAGCAAACACCTAACAACTCATCCAACAACTCATCCTAGCAATCGCCTAATAATGCCTTAGAAACCACCTAGCAACTTACAACTATCTAGAATACCCTATCAGCCACCTTACAACTAACACCCTAGTGACCACATACTGTAGCAATGCCATTGAAAGTACCAAGAATGCCCTTGCAACACACTTGCAACTATCTAGCACACCCTAGTAACCACCTTAAAACCATCCAGAACATCCTAGCAATTTTGCATTATGATTGCCTGTCAGATCAAGCTCTTTGCGAAGGGTCAGTTGCCTAGAAACATCCTAGAAACCACCTAACAATGCCATTACAACTATCTAGAACACCTTAGCAATCACCTAGAAACACACTTGCAATGCCCTTTCAGCTACCCAGACAACTCAAGGAACTATCCAAGACATTCTTGCAATCACTTAGAAATGATCCAGGGTGATCCAGAACACCCTAGCAACACTCTAGAAACAACTTAGCAATGCCCTTACAAATATCTAGAACACCCGAACAATCATCTAGCTACACACTAGCAATTATCTAGCAGTACTCTTACAACTAACCTACAAACCTTAGCAACCACCTTACAATCATCCACAATACCCTAACAATCACCTAACAACACCTTAGCAATCGCATAGCAACACCCTTACAACTAGTTTCTAAAACGTCCAAACAACCATCTTACAACCATCCTGAAAACCCTAGCAATAACCTTACAATCATCTAGAAACACCTTAGCAACCACACAGCAACACCCTTACAACTACAGCATCCAAAACACCCTAGCAACCATGCAGCAACACACTTGCTGTATAGTCACTCATAACACCCTAACAACACGATAGCAACCACATAGAACAACCTTTCCAAGAATGCAACAACACACTTACTGTATAGTCACCCAGAAAACCCTACCAGCGCCATAGCAACCACCTAAAACACCCTAACAACGCTATAGCAACCACAGAGAACACCCTACCAACCACATAGCAACAAACTTACTGTATAACTACCCAGAACGTCCTAAAAATGCCATGGCAACCACACAGAACACCCTAGCAACCAGGCAGCAGCACACTTACTGTATAACTACCTAGAACGTCCCAACAATGCCATAGCAACCACACAGAACACCCTATCAACCACGCAGCAACACACTTAGGCTATGTTCACACTTGGCGACTTTTTTGAAGCTGCCAGCATCTGTTTTATCGCACCGTTTTTAAATCGCATTCAATGTGCTCCGTGTCTCCTACGTTCCCCGTGTTCCTAGTTATTGGATTAATAAAGACTGTTCTGTGGAAGAACTCCTCGTCTCCTTGTTCCGTTGCTCCAGCGGAAACGTGACAAGAGTCAATTTTTTTTTTTTTTTTAACTCTTTCTCGACATTTCTGCAGCACACCGCGCTACGCTACTGTTGCAGTTGTTGCAGGAGCCATATCACCCTGCAGCCCAAGACTGGTTGCCCACCGAAACTAAGCAGGGTTGAGCCTGGTCAGTACCTGGATGGGAGACCTCCTGGGAAAACTAGGTTGCTGCTGGAAGAGGTGTTAGTGAGGCCAGCAGGGGGTGCTCACCCTGTGGTCTGTGTGGGTCCTAACGCCCCAGTATAGTGACGGGGACACTGTACTGTAAAAAGCACCGTCCTCCGGATGAGACGTTAAACTGAGGTCCTGACTCTCTGTGGTCATAAATCCCAGGATGTCCTTCGAAAAAGAGTAGGGGTGTAACCCCGGCATCCTGGCCAAATTTGCCCATTGGCCTCTGACCATCATGGCCTCCTAACCATCCCCATACACTGATTGGCTTCATTACTCTGTCTCCTCTCCACCAATAAGCTGGTGTGTGGTGGGTGTTCTGGCGCAGTATGGCTGCCGTCACATTATCCAGGTGGATGCTGCACACTGGTGGTGGTTGAGGAGATTCCCCCTTCTATGTAAAGCGCTTTGAATACCCAGAAAAGCGCTATATAAATGTAATGAATTATTAATTATTATTATTATTATTATTATTATTATTATTCTTATTATTATTATTATTATTATTATTATAGCAACAAAAGATGCCCTTGGCTGCCATTTGTAACCAAAACGCTGACAGTTTTTTATTCGACTAAAAAAGCGCTCGTCAACTTTTTCGCCAAATGTGAACACGCCCTAACTGTATAGTTACTCAAAACACCCTAACAACACTATAGAAACCACACAGAACAACTTTTCCAAGAATGCAGCAACACACTTACTATTTAACTTCCCAGAACACACTAACAATCCTATAGAAACCACACAGAACACCCTAACACTATAGCAACCACAAAGAACACCCTACCAAACACATAGCAAAAAACTTACTGTATAATCACCAAAAACACCCTAACAATGCTATAGCAACCAAACAGAAAGCCCTAACAACGCCATAGCAACCACACAGAACACCTAACAACACTATAGCAGCCACAAAGATCACCCTACCATCGATATGGCAACAAACTTACTGTATAATCACCCAGAACACCCTAACAACACCATAGCAACCACACAGAACACCCTAACAACACTATAGCAACCACACAGAACACCCTGCCAACCACATAGTAACACACTTACTGTATAACTACCCAGAACACCCTAACAATGTCATAACAACCACCCAGAACACCCTAACAACACTATAGCAACCACACAGAACACCCTAACAACCATACAGCAACACACTTACTGTATGCTCACCCAGAACACCCTAACAACACCATAACAACCACACAGAACACCCTAACAATGCTATAGCAACCACACAGAACACTCTACCAACCACAATAACACACTTACTGTATAGTCACCCAGAATACCCTAACAACGCCATAACAAGCACCCAGAACACCCTACCAACGTTATAGCAACCACACAGAACACCCTAACAACCATGCAGCAACACACTTACTGTATAGTCACCTTAACAACACCATAGTAACCACACAGAACACCCTGCCAACCACATAGTAACACACTTACTGTATAACTACACAGAACACCCTAACAATGTCATAACAATCACCCAGAACACCCTAACAACACCACAGCAACCACACAGAACACCCTGCCAACCACATAGTAACACACTTACTGTACAACTACCCAGAACACCCTAACAATGCCATAGCAACCACACTGAACACCCTACCAACCATGCAGCAACACATTTACTGTATAAATTACCCAGAACACCCTGACAATGCCTTGGCATTTTTGGCAACCACACAGAATACCCTAGCAACCTCATATGCCAGCCTGGCAGAAGACTTCAGTGTCATGGTGGCATGATTTGAACAGAAAAACACCAGTCAGATTGTCCTTTGAAATTTTTATTTAATTTCTCATGTTCTTCTCTCCCAAGCTCAAAGCTTCATTAAGCGAAGAATACCACAAGACATCATGGCAACAGTCAAGAAGAGTTCAAGCTTTCCCTGTTATGACCACAAACAAACTAGCTCTGCTAAAAATAAAGCAATCATTACAAATTACCACACCATTAGAGCTCTGATGTGTCAGAGGATGTTCAGAGGACAGTCACCGGTCACTTCAAAACTACCAAAGACAAAAATAGACCAAAAACTCAGGCGGACAAGATTGTGTAGCATTTATGCAGCCTGCAATTATGACAGTCCAAAAGAGCCACTGGATTCTGTGGAATAACAAAAGCATAATAAACAGGCTTTTGAAAAGGCGCCAATCTCCATAATGTAAGCAGAGCCCACCCTCACAAAGCAGCAATCTAATTGGTTCCTCGATCGTCAGGCTCAAACTCACAGCCAGACTCATAAGAATGGGTTCACTGTGTCGTCGAGCTGAAAACAAGTCCGAAAATTTACTCTAATACATCATAAATCTGCAAGTCACTCACACACACTGACATATGCAAACAATTATTCGTCCTGCATTTTATCAACTAACAAATGAAAAACAAAACATAGGGAAAAAGAAACATGCACTTTTCCTGTTAGCCATTTTGCCAAATTACTAAAACCCATAAAAGTTGTATAACGAGCAACTACGCCAAGAGGTGGCTGTAGAAAAATGGCCCTTGGCTCCCAAAGAAAAGGAAAAACAGGGTTGCCTTGAAAGGGCTTTTGTTTGCTGAGGGCGCCCGTGCCAAATTCCTCTCGCCGGGCTTATGAACCAGCTGTGTTGGGCAATACTCGAGAGGCTCTGTTGGGCATTTTCGCTTGAGGTAATTTTGTGATGCAAACAGGGAAGGGCGACTTAATTACGCTGACAGTGTGCATAAGATGAGCACACGTCAAAGTGCTGGGCGTGTGGGGAAATGCAGAGATGTTTCAGCTGGAATGGAGAGGTGGAATGATAAGGGCTGATGCAGGAAGACGCATCCATTCAGAAACATGAGCTAAAATAACTCTGATGGGTTATTTAGCCACGATTAGCCCTTGATTCCAGACGAGGTACTTGATAAGCACCCGGATCAACAGAGAGATAAATATGGGAAGATTTAAAAGCTGTATAAACAAATGTTAAAATACTATCTAGACAAGACTTGAGGATTAGAAGAGTGCTGTAAATAGATAGTGAATATGTCTAAGCTCTAAAAAGATAATAAAAGAAAAAGAGTACCATTAAAAGTGGTCTATATAAGGGTTTTTTCAACCATGCCACAGACTAATTTATAAAACAGTATTAAATATTTATTTATTTTATATTAATATTAAATATAAAAAAAATATTATAAATATGTATAAAATATTATTTATTAATTTTTTTTTTTTTTAGTCTTTGTAGTTAGGACTCAATTGCCATATCATCCTATCATCAGTCTGTGAGATCGCCGATACACAATATTAATGTGCTAATTTGTTTAATTATTTACATAGAAAGTGAAAGTGCTAAAAGCAGCCTAACGTTTTTAATATGACTTAATTTGTATTTAACATGATATCAGTTTAATAGAAAAATTGTAAGTTATTAATTATAATGCTTACATTCCTCATATGCAGCTACAGAAAACAAGCAATTATCAAAGAACATCATCATTGACTTCAGTCTAGTGCGAGTTTATGCACTTTAACAAAAACACGTACATCAGCACTTTGTTGTTTATGATGAGAGAATTCGCGAGAGAATTCAGTCAGCGAGCGCGCAC
Source organism: Spinibarbus caldwelli (assembly GCA_039654775.1). Lineage (NCBI taxonomy): Eukaryota > Metazoa > Chordata > Actinopteri > Cypriniformes > Cyprinidae > Spinibarbus > Spinibarbus caldwelli. The sequence goes on from CM077263.1 coordinate 23,166,964, forward strand.
AATGAACAACAAAATTCCGCTGTTTCAGCGATGACTCATCTGAATGCCTCTGATTGGACATTGCATTCATAAACTCAACGGAATCGTGTACGATTGATTATAATGCGCAACCCGGTAAAAACGCAGAAAAAGGAATATGATGGAACAGAGAAGTCCTAATATTAACTAGATACTATTTCTAGCCTGATAATAATAATAATAATAATAATAATAATAATAATAATAATAATAATCGTCTTGCTATCATCAGTGGCATCAGCCACAGGTGATATCTCTGACTAATCGTTGATACACGATAGCATCGTTTATCGGCACAACACTAATTAGATGTATTATTTATTTTAATCTATTTTATTTTAATCAAATTTATATTTATTTTAATAAATGTATTTATTTATTGTAATGTAATTTTTATTCATTTATTTACCTATTTATCTGTCTATACCTTTTTATTATTTATATGTATTATTTATTTTAATCTAATTGTTATAATACATTTATTTATCTATTTCTGATCAATTTTAGATTTTTTTTAATTTATTTGCTTTTATTTGTTTATTTTAAGTTTTATTTATTTAGTTTGTTTATTTTTACATTTTTTTACACATTTTTTTTCTCTAAGCATTTCCACGGATGAAAAGTTTTTGTGACAAAAAACTATGGCTTCAAAAGATTCAAAATATAACGCATATGTCACATGAACTACTTCTGCAGTGCCTTTTTGTAATTTGAAAACTATATACAGTAGCTCCTAGAGTATTTCTATGTTTTCTTTTTGTTGTGTGGAAATGAGCAGCAGGGAACATTCTTCAGAATTTCTCCTTTTTAATATAAGTAATTAAGTAAATATATTTTTCCCTCAGATTGTAAAAATCACTTTAGGTCTGTTCACACCAAGAACATAACTATAATGACAACTAAAACGATAAAATTTTAATAATCATGTTAATTCTTTTAAAATAGTCCATACCACAGCTGTAACAGTAACGGCACATAGGAACGATATCATTGGAATCAATTTCAGAACGTACCGTCAAAGCTGCCGTGCTCTGTGCAATACTGCAGAAGTTTGCCGTATGTTTCGTTGGACGGGCGAAACACAAACACACCAGAGTTAAAACAATCAGGCCAGCCAGGGTCTGGAGCTGCAGACAACTCCTCTCTGTCAAACAGCTCATCTATGTTTGATACCACCTACAGCCAACAGAAAAGTGTGAAACTTCTCATTAGAACTGTCGACATAACACTTACCCAATTTTATTTACTTTTTTTTTTTGTTTGTTTTGTAATATTGTTACTTATTTTTATCTATCTTTTAAATAAATATTTCAGATCATATTATGCACAATTCATTAGTGCATGTAAGAAAAAAAGTCCAAAAGACATACTTCACTTCAAGATCCCATAAATGCATTGCATTGATTATCCATTTTACTAAGAAATACACTACTGTCAGTTTAATTAATTTTTTTTTATGATGAATTCCTCAAAAGTTACAGTAAAAACAGTTATAATGTTATAAAAGATATAATGTTATTTTAAATAAAGGCTGTTTTTTACTTTCTATTTTTTTTTTTAAATCCTGAAAATAAGATGTATCAGTTTCCACAAAAATATTAAGCAGCACAAATTTTTCAACATTGATAATAATTCAGCTTTGCCATCACGGCATTCACAAAAATAAATTACATTTTAATTTACATATTAAAATATAAAAGTTATTTTAAAGTGTAGTCATATTTCACAGTATTACTGTTTTTACTCTATTTTCGATCAGATAAATGTCTCTTATGTGTAAAAAAAAAAAAACAAAAAAAAAAACAAAAAAAAAAACATTTTAAACTAAAGGCATGCACAGATGCCTACACTACTTGTTGCAAATTAAACGAGTTAAATGTAACGCAGAGGCGTACATTCACACACGGAGTTAATGGCGCACAATGTAATTCAAATGACATAACAAACCGCAATATAAATATTTCATGCATGTTTTGACAAGGCACAACTTGAACTCTGCTAACCAGCTGGTTTGAAGTCATGATGAGAACTCACCAGTGTGTCTGCGTCCATGAACACACACTTGGAGTAGTGTGTGAGAGTCCAGCAGTGCAGCTTGGTGAAAGTGACACCCAGATCAGGTCTCTTCATCATGGCCAAGTGTGCTGTGTCCCCACTGTCCAACACATCCACTAGCCTGACTTCATCGAAGATCTTATGAAGAACCGCCCTAAAGACATTCAGAAACATCTCGTTTTGTTTTCCACGGAAGTCAGGTTTGCAGTGCAGTACTGGCTGAATTAAATATGCTGTACCTTGACTGATCAGACACATGTGGTCCAATGAGCACCACTAGCTTTTTTGAAGTCTTGTGGTTTCTGAGGGATTTTCCAAGCACCATAGCTCCTCTTGCATAGCTATCGTTTGTGGCCAAAGTGACAAATGCCTGTTCTGCTAAAGAAATGAAGATTGCCATAACACTTTCCCCAAGATCAAGACATGTTTAAGCCTTAATGGAAGTCAATGATGCACATTTCCCCTCATAATAATGTCAAACACTGTGAAACTCACAAAGCTGAATTTACAAATACACAATTAAAAGTTGTGCCTGTCTAAGTGATCATCAGAGATGTATTTTTTTTCTTTTGAATATGGTTTAAAAAGCATTAGTTTAGATTTGATTCAAAGAATCGGTTCTTTGAACGATAAGTTTCGAAGAATCGGTTCACGACGGTGACATCATTGTGTGTCATATTCTCAGTCATATTGTTGTTTTTCTTCAATAAAATTTTATTAAAAGGTGTTTTTGTTGCAATATCCGAGTTCAGTTTGCAACCATAATTAAGTTCATAAAACAAACTCATTTAGAAGTCAATGATGCACATTTCCCATCACAATCACTTAAATTTGCATTACACAATACCTAAACTATCCTATATCTCTCAGTTGAAAAGTTTTGGTTTGTTTTAGTGTAATATTTATTAAAACCAAAGCTGTAATGAGCTCATTAAGAGTAGGACAAAACGTTCAAAAGAGACGGTTCTCTGAATTAACTTAATCGAATCGAATGATTCAGATCGCTTTTGTGAACCGATTCTTCAACCGATCAATTCTTTCACAAATCGAACATCGCTAATGCTTTACAGTCTAATTTGTGCTGGGATTATAAAAATAATCATCTTTAACTCTTGAGTAATCTTGCAAGTGTGTCAGCATTACATACTTAACATCATAGTGCTACAGAAATATAAATATGAGCAGTGAACATGCAGATCCCTTAAAGCTTTATTAGTTACATATGCATATAGCTCAACACATAGCATGCAAATAAAATCGAATAGATTTTTTTGCTGTATGAGATGATCCACCCCCTACACTTCAGCAGCTCTGTTTAATTTATAAAGTGCATTGATTGTCACATACCTGCCATGCTCGTTATTTGGCAAAGCTACTGTGTAGCTCGGACTCCCTCAGAACAGCAGTGTCACTTCAATAATAGAGACTCTGTATCACGTCTTGAGTTCATTTATACCAGCGCGGACCTTCTCTATATATACTGCTGCCAGTCACGTGACCAGAAAGGGCTCTGCGGACACGGACACGATTGGTTCGTGATTTTTGGGGCGTGGCTTCCTGTATGGTACTGCACTTGGGCGTTTAACAGATTTCCAAGATTTTAGGTTGTAATTTATATGAACGTAAATGGTAAAGTGTGTACTTTTATATTTTTAAATATTTATTTATTTCTTTATTTTTTTAAATGTGTTTTGTATATTTGTAGCTATGTAATATAAATATATTTATACATTTGTATATTCCATATTAAATATATTCTATATGCTGATGTTCATGGCACATAATGCATTGACTCATGTTAACAAATTGTTAACGAAAAGTCCTGTTCTAAAATGGTGAGAATCAGAATTGAAATACTAATGACTGATAATAACTCGACATAGAATTATATTAGGACTGTTTGTCAGCTATAACTGAATAAACAGAGTATATGTACAGCAGTTTCAACTGATAGTGAGACCAATATTGAGAGATCACTAGAATAGAATAGAATAGAATATGTAGATATGAACTGATTGTTGTCTCATGCCACCTACTGGTTAGAGTTTAGTTGTGCTTTGTAAATGTTTTATATTTTTTTTTAAAAAAAATGTGTTTGTACAAAATGCATATGTAATAAAAAAATAAATAAATAAACTGTGTATTTATTTTAAAGACTTATTATAAAGACTATTCTATGCAATTCAACTGAAGAAGGGGGTCTAAATATACTTGATTTCAATACTGCTAACTACGTATTTAAAAATAAATGGATAAAGAATAATTTGTGCTTTAAAGATGATGTATGGAATATTATCCCTGACTGATTTTTTTAAAAAAGTTTAGAGGTTTAGATTTTTGAGATGTAATTTTGATGTAAACAAGGTTTTGATCTTATTTTCATAAACAGGTTCTGTTAATGTGGATTGTCATTTATAAATATAACTTCTCTCCCTGGGAACAATAAGAATATTGTATATAAATCTTTTTTTTTTTTTTTTTTTTTAAGTCTTAAAAAAAAAAAAAAAAAAAAAACTTGTATAACAATGGTATTGTACTGTTGATACAATTATTTAAGTGTAACATTCAATTTTTTATAATTATTAAAAGATTTCAGGAACTCCAAAAGAGTTCGCAATAGTACTTGTTGCCATTTCTGGTGACTATATTCAACTATTCTCGAGTGATATAATTAATATTGAAAATCTAATATTTAAACATACAAAATTAAAAATCTGTTTAACTTGTAAAGATATATTTTTATAAAATACAAAAAAAAAAAAAAAAAAAAAAAAATGGGCAAACAATAAACCGAACATTACTATTTAAAATTAAAATAATTAAATATATTGAGACAATGAAAAGTTTTAGCCTATAGATAGTTGTATAGAATTCTCTTTTTTGTTTGATAATTTAAGTTATTCCCTTTATAATTATTTTTTTTTGTTCTTTTCTGTTTACTTCCATTGATGCTATTATGATTATAACCAAAGTTATAAAAATGTATTATATTATGTTTTAGTCATCAATTTGTTGCTGAAGTGTGAGCTGCGTGGTCATGTGATAAATGTTACTTTTCTCATCGCTGTAACATATTAACCAACGCTCAGTCGTTTGTGATTACAGGAAGTGGGATTTTATTTAATTATTTTCCAAAGATTTCTGGGGTGGATTTTCATTTGTAAACATTTCTAGAATTTATAGATTTAAACAAATACACGCAATCTAAGACAATTTTTTTTGAACGCGACTGAATGGAGGTTTCGCTTTTAAGGCCGATGAGCGCCCCCTGCAGGAAGACTCGTGTGTCTCACCGCAACAGTTTTTAGTGATTTCTGTGGTGAACACCCCTTTATGAGCAGTCAAATGTGTCGAACTAACCGCAGCGCTTATTTGCAAAGATTTAAAAGGTTTCTCCGCGAATTCTTGTCAAAGTTTAATTTGAAATTTTAATTTGGGCTTTTATAGACGTTGTGTACGTAAACGTCGAGTCAACATGTCTGGAAGCGTTCTTATAAGAGTTTTATCTTATCTAAGCAGAACATCACAATTACTACAACCGAATAAGACGAAGTGTGTGAATATAAGACGACCATTCACTGCCAAACTGCGAGGTAGCAGCTGTATTTTAACCACGACACATGACTCTGTTGTGTGATTATACCATACTTTATTTTAATACTTTATTTTATGGTGTAAATAGGTGTATGCACACGTATGTGTTTACTTGGTGGAAGTGATATATACATCAATTTATTTTAATGTAATTATTTACACACCTGCTTGTTTATGATGTGGTGGTACTTGTATGCACACCTATAACCCCTGTATTTAAAAGAAAAATAAATACTTTTTTTGTATTTGTGTATTGTACTTTTTTTTATTTTTTTGGTGAACTGAATTCTTGAAGGATCAGTTATTTTTTTAACCCGTTGGCCCTTTGATTTCAAGTTTTGTTACTCATAATTAAACTGAAGATTGTTCCAGGGATGAGCTCTCTTGAGCTGCATAAACTAGGATTACTTAGTTCTGATATAGCTTTTTATTCATAGTTTTTTTTATTTAATTTTATTTATTTATTTATCAATGAGGAATTCTAGAATACATTTAATTACCTAATTATTTTAGGTCAGATCAGACCACTAGATGGCGTTAAAGTCTTAGATCTGACAAGGTAGGAGCTGTGCATTCATAACATGCTACTCAGCCACTATATACAAAAATTATACAGTATATGCTTAATATAAAAAAATGACTAGATGGTGTGCACTGCAGGGTTCTGGCTGGACCTTTTGCTACTATGATATTGGGAGATTTGGGAGCAGAGGTGATCAAAGTTGAGCGACCAGGTAAGGTTCCTGTAAATAGTAAACATCTTATATATTGCATAGATTTTAGTTTAAGATTTTGGTATCATTTCAAGAATTAGATTCATCCCAAAATGCAAGTTCTGCCGTTATTTCCCCACCTAAGCATTTTCTTCTTTGCCACTGTTTTCAGTGTACTGAATGTGAATTAGGACTGGGGCTTTCAAGCTCTAAAATAATAAAAATACCCATTTATTAAGTTTGCTTGCATATATATTTGACCAAGCGTGCCTCTAAAGCAAATATTTTGAGGTAGGTAATGCTGTTTTTATGTTAAATGGCTGCATTATAATGACATTTATCATATTTAAACGCTTTGTGTTGCCAGTTCCTGTAAAAACGATTCTTTGTTAGATCTAAACAGTGTATGAGTGCAGTGCTGTAGTTTTTCTGACCGATGAACTCTGGAGAACTGTATTGAGCTGTGAATGTGTGACAGGCTCAGGAGACGACACAAGAGCATGGGGCCCTCCGTTTGTGGGTGAAGAGAGTGCTGATTTTCTGAGTGTGAACAGGAGCAAAAAGGTATACTCCATTGTGTTTTTGTATTCATATTTTATCAATTTTCAACTTTTGAAATGCACAAGATCATGATTTCTGCTATTATAATCGTGAATTCATTCTTGCAGAGCATTGCTGTTAATCTTAAAGATCCAAAGGGGACCAAACTTGTAACTGAGGTAAAAGTTCAACACTCAGTGTTTTTATTCTTTGATGCATTACGTAATATTTGTTGTTGGATACATTTTGGCTTGAACACCTTTTCTGTTGTACTGCATTGTCTCTTTTGTCAGCTTGCCAAAGTTTGTGATGTTCTGGTGGAGAATTACTTGCCCGGGAAGCTGTATGAGATGGGACTTGGGTACGAGGAGTTGAGTAAAGTGGCCCCTCAGCTCATCTATTGCTCTTTAACAGGTGAACACAATATTTTCAATATGAAAAGACTCCCCGATATAAGCTATTTCCATTATTTCTGCTGTAATTATGACAGAGCTGCTTGTTTTTATTAATTTTTTTCATCAGAAAGTGGGCGTATTGATTTAAATACAGGAAATCAGATTTTTTATTAACCATAATTACAACTATATAAACTTAAACTTTTTACTATTTAACTGTAATGAACAGTAAAATGTATTCATTAAATAAGATATGATAAACAATGTTCTTAGTGTTTCCATCCTGTGATGGGTCAGCCCATGCAGAATCTGTATGGATGTTGTGTAACCAAAATATCAATAATAACCAGGGAAAAACTTTTTGCAAAATGTGGGACTTTTAATTATAAAGAAGCCTGAAATACACTTGTACTCTTATCTTAAATGTGTATGCTTTACCATTGCCAGCTGCTCATTCAAAAAAAAAGTCTGTAGAACGTGTACAAGCTCTGCATTTTGACTTTGAACATGCAGCTCTGACATATTTTGAATGAAATCATAGATATTTGAGATGGCCCACCACTGGTACAGTATATATATATATATATATATATATATATATATATATATATATATATACACACACACACACACACACACATGTATATATATATATATATAGTGAGTTTGGGCTCTTTTTAACTGGGAGAATCAGCTCTAAATAATGGTATTTATTTTTACACAGTCTGAGCATGTTTTTTGAATATATATTTTATTTTTTTGGGAAGGAAATTATTGAAATTAATATTTTTATTTAGCAAGGATGCTTTAAATTGATCAAAAGGGATGATTAAGACATTTATAATGTTACAAAAGATTTCTATTTCAGATAAATGCTGTTCTTCTGAACTTTCTATTCATCAAACAAACCTGAAAAAAATCTACTCAGCTGTTTTCAACATCAAAATAATAATAATAATAATATATATTTTTTATTATTATTACATGAGAAATAGATTTCAGTTACATTTTAATGATTTTTAGCATTTTAATTTAGATTAGAGTTAGATTATTTTAATTACTTTTTTGTCATCTTGAGGCCCCCTAGTGGACCCCTTGCTTCCTGGTTGAGAACCACTGCTTGTTGAAGAGATGTGTGTCATTGCACATTTTTGCAGCACTTTCTCTTTTATTATGTATTTATGATGCAGTTCATGGCATGAATGAACAGAGAAACTGGTTGTGTTTGTATAAATGGAGGAAGACAGCGGCAATAAAAATCTGACATGTTCTTCATTATGTTTACATCTCGAGTTAAATATGTAAAATCCAAGGTTTTCTGTCTGTAGGCATGCCTATGGGATTCTAAATCTGGCCTGCTTTTGAACCATAAACCCTAATGTTTTCAGTTGTATGGCCCTTATGAAAAGGCTAATTTACTTTACTGTGATTTTTTATTAATCACGCTCATAAACGAAGCCACGCTTTACTTGAAAATTGTTCTGTAGCCACACTAATCTGAAGCGGATGGGCACTGTCACCACGCTGGCTGCTTTGGTGATTGGTTTCACGTGTCAGGCACCCATAAATCCTGCAGTCAAGTCACCCTTGAGAAAATGGAAATCAGCATTTATGTAGACGGGCACACATTTCTCTGTGTGTCAGAAACCTTGTAAAAAGTCACCAGTATTGGTCAAACTACCGTGCGTTATTTCGATTATATAGGTATAAAATATTTTACTACAGATTGCATCTGGATTTAATACTGTTTTAGAACTACTGAGAAATGTCTGTTTTTATTTACATGGAAACACGAGGTAGTATAGTTGAATTACAATATCTATCAGCATGCAAAAAATTCAAACCATTCAAATAAGTTCAGCAAACGATACTCTCATGTTGGCTGTGATCTTATATTTCATGCAAGTCGTTGCATTGTATCAACACTGCAATGGCATCTCTTGCGGTTAGCAATGAATTGCACTCAAAAACTGCATTTTTTTTTTCTGCTGTTCTCTGTAAGATCACAAATCACAGTTGAATTCCCATGTCTCGCACTGCTTATAAAGACCTGGAGGCGTAACCCAAAAGATCTCATTAAATTGTGGATGCTGGACAGTTAAATTGGAGCGATTTACTGTGCTCATCCCGTATCGTTTAATTTTCTCCTTCTGAAAGGATTTTTCACTTTCTTCTTGAGGGTAAAATCAGTCTGGAATGCTTAGTTTCAACAAGCACTATTTGATTTATTATTTGACAGGGATTTTTAGGACAAGCCTCTCTAGTCGATTGTCATCATTCTGCCTTCTGTGGTTTTGTTGACTGCTTTGGTTTCCTTAAACCTGTGGATATCAGTATATTCATTTATTTCATTCATTCATTCGTTCATTCATTCTCCAGAAAATTCTCCAGAGAAATCCAACAAATTAGATCAAATAAAAGCTGCACCGTTGAACCAAAGTGATCATTTCCCCCTAAATTAGATTTGGCCAAAACTTAATTTGTTCTGTCTTGACTGTAATAGATATGGTAGATAGGAATTTATTTTTAGGCTTTCTGTGGTATGTAGAGAATGTTTATTAAATTGAAGCCATGTCTGCTTGACAAAGTGAAAAAACTGAAAAAGTTATTAGATGTTAGGAACTATCCCATCTAACAGAACATTGCATGATGAGAAACTATTCTGAAACATGGTAAAGATCTAAAATCACGACCAGCTCACAGGTCTTGTCAGCAAAGTTTCCTCAACTGTAACAGTTAAAATCATACAACAGTCTGATCATTTTGAAGTCATTTTCTCTAGAAAAGTGACTTATTTTACGCACCAAAAATGTAATATTTAGCTGTGTCTCGCAATGTGCACTGAACACCTTTATTTTTTAAAAAAGAATATAGATTTCACATAAAATTTTACCTTTTACTGAAAATGCTTTTTCAGCATTGTGATTCTCTTTTTACACAGTACATTACAGTCTGCCATAGTATTCACATTTTGCGCAATAAATATTAACAAAGTATTATTCAGTGCATTGTACTTATTTATAGATTTATTTATTTATTATTTACAGATTTATTTTAGATTTAAGTTGCTCAAGCAAGTGGCAAAACACTTAAACTTTGACTATAGCCTGCTTTTCTTACTTTGAAAGTTATGCATCACATGCCATCGTGAAAATAGTGAAAAATATCAACAGCTATCGGAACATCTAAAAATATACCGGATTAACCTGGCTGCCTTCTCACTAGACCCCCAGCTTTGCAGCACAGTTAATGATATGCTAATGATAGGATCCCTTGACGTGATTGGTTATTGAATTTTGTGACGTAGCAAAAAAAAAAAGGGCTGTTTCAAACCGCGTTTCTGAGACTGCCTTTGGGAAACTACAGTTTTTAGGAGAAAATGCTCAGCAATGGTGTTGATTAATGGATTGGCACATGGTTTGTCTAAAAGCATATTAAAAACACCACACTTACAAATAAACAACATAAAAAACTTGATTTTCACTGCAGGGGACTTTATAACTTACCATTGCCAGAAACAGCCAACTCTCATGCCTTTTCCTTTGCATTTAAATCTTTATTACAAGCAATCCTTTGGTTCATAAAAAAGTTTTTCTAGCTCCACAAGTGCCATCCATCATGCCTCCATGTTTACCTGAAAGTGTATTTTTCCTTGCTTTGAACCTATCCAATAGCCATATGTGTGGACTGTGAAACACAGTAGACTTTAATTATATGCTTTCATGGTGTAATTACTACATTTTTGTGTCAATCCATGTTAATTTTTACCATGAACAATGCGCTGTCGCTTTTATTCAGGACATGCAGCACAGCAAAAATAGACTACTGCATATGCACTGCTCTTGGATTGCATTGCCAGACCGCATCCGTGCGCAGTGTGAATGCACTAACCTGTTAACATACGCATGGAAAAAAACTGCATACGCACTGCAAACGGGAATGTTGAATCCAGCGCTAGAGGTCTGCTCTGGCCCTCTTGTTGAAGCCTTTAAATCTTTGCTTTAAGCAAATATCATTACCAGTCTCCTGCCCCACCACATGAACTGTGATTAACTGGACACCCCAATCAGGAATAAGGGAAGCCATGCATTTATGGCTGGTTTGTATCTCACATGCTGTAGCAGTTCTGCAGTCTTGTCTAATTTATTTGTAATGAGCCTTGCAGTGGCATGCCGTCAGTTGATTTATTGACATCCTTTGGTTTATTGCTTCAGTCCTGAGGGGGCAAAATTGTGGTCCAGTAGCAATTTGGGAGTGACCCATTTTTTATTTTGGCCCAATTTCGTCAGGAAACAGCACTGCGTAACCTGTACATTGTGATTGCTCGTGCAAATCCCCGTGGAGGCTTAAAACCATGACTTGGCAGACTAGAAGCATCTTTGATACGAGACATAATTCGCCTTGTGCTCCAAAAAAAGAGGTCCCACATATGGGAGATTAATCAGATGTTGACATCAGCGTTGTCAGGAACCATGGGATTTGCCATAGCTGGCGTAACGATGACCAAAACTTGGCCCGAGAGCATCGAATCTTTGTCTGTTTTTTACTATGAAAGGTTTTTCTTCTTCCTGCGGGGTTAAAGTATTAAGTGTGCTCATTGTATACTTGAAATACTCCTTCCTTTCGTCAGAAATATTAGCATTTGTGTTTTTGGATCACTGTTGTAATTCTGAGTCATTTGGGTTTTTGGACGACCCGTTAGAATTTTATGCTTTGAGTGGAACATCTAGTACACACTTTTTTTTTTTTTTTTGGCGGTTTACCTCATCTAAAGCTTGTTTAGTCATTGAATTTTTACTTTTGACTTGTCGTTTTATGCCAAGTCATCCATTTATTTATTTCACTATTTAAGCAAAACCAGTCGTTCCGTTGAGCCATAATGTCTGTAAGATGATTGTTTATTAAAAAAAATGGTAAACACAACGCTCAGCATGCCAGCAAAAACAAACACACCAGGACACCCTTCAGATTTCTTCATTTTTTCATGTTCCCATTATAAAAAGGTGGTTTTGATTTCACACTGTTTTTATCAGGAGTACATCATGTCTGTTATTTTCTGTTATTTTGAGTGTTTTCGGGTGAGACACGCACTGTCTGGTCTGGTTAACGTGGAATAATCAGGCTCGGTTAGTACATTGATGAGTAAAGAGAACGAGAACCACAGACTCCTGTTCCTCCTCTGGAGATGGTTGAGGTCTCCATGGTGCTCGACGTCCACAGAAGCGACAAAGCTCCCTGTTTCTTTTTATTATTGGGGTTTCATTTCTTTACAGCAAATTAAAGAGGATTAAGTGGCGTCTGAGAACGCAAGTTATTTTCAGCATATGTCCTTCATTAGATGGGCCCCCACACTCAAATGTGCTGAGGTTTGGCATTGGATGCCTTTCACATTGTGTCAAAGCTGGAAGTGGAGAAACCTGGGCTGTCTGATGAATGGATACAGCACTACTACTGGTTAATGCTGCTGTTTTCATAGATTCTCTTAGAAACCAGTTCTCTTGCTGAATATTAGCTAAAATGCAAATTATAATAATTAGTTTTGCTCTTTTTTACTCACAAGTTTTTTTTTTTTTTTTTTAATCATTGGTTTCAAAATTTATTGGTAAAATTACAATAAATGCTTAAAAGGAATAGTTCACCCAAAAATGAAAATTTGTTAAAAATTTACTCACTCTCAGGCCATCCAAGATGTAGATGAGTTTATTTCTTCAGAAATGTCGCATTACATCGCTTACTCACCAGTGGATGCTCTGCAGTGAATGGGTGCCGTCAGAATGAGAGTCCAAACAGCTGATAAAAACATCACAATAATCCATAATGATCAGTTAACATCTTCTGAAATGAAAAGCTGCGCTTTTGTAAGGGATTTTTAAAGGCATTTTGTCCCTAATTTCCATTATTTTGGTATGTCAGAATTATTATTTTTTTTTCAGTCATTAAATTGCTTCTAATCTGAGTCTGATTTTTTTTTTTTTAATCCTGGTGAAAAACTAAATTTGATACTTAGTTGCAATGAAATAGAAGCATCGACACATTTTCTTCTCTAATGTGATTTACATCAGAGGATAGTGGATTCGTGAAAAAGGGAAGGTGCAGCTAAATTAATGGAGTCATCACCAGAAAGAAGTTTGTTATTTCACAGGAAGATCAGAGTTATATTTTGACATGCATTTAGTAAATAAATAGAGTGAATTTTTATTTTAATGTAGACTTTAATGAATGGCAAAATAAGGACTGTTTTCAAACGAGTTTTACAAACACTCTCCCCCTCTGCCATTGGTCAGGTAAAAGGATAGCCCCACCCCAAAATCACGCCATTGGCTGAGCTGTTTCTGTGGCAGGCTGTTCAGAATTCTCAATCAAACAGAACAATATTTTGACAACGCTTGTGTTTATTGGATTCTGACACCCTAGAAATAATTTACAATGTGCTAAAAAACACCCACAGAGCTCTTAAATTATTGCTGCAACTTTTGCATAGACCACTCTAGTTGTTCCTGTTCTCACACTTGTGTTAATATTGGTGTGGTTACAGCAGTGATGGGGGCCTGGCAGAAGCAGTGATTAAGGGGATCTTTGTTCTTTGTTTACTTGAGTTCCAAATATCTTTGCACCCATTTTTGTGGTGGTTCTTATTGGTTGTAACGTCACAGTAGTAAAACAGATGCTATGAATATAGGGTGCTACAAAAGGGCATTAGATCTACTGTGACGGTAGTGACAAAATGAATCATTTTAGCTGCGATAAATGATATGAATGTCATTACAATTTGTATTTTTGCAACAAACTGTATGTTTGTCTGATGTGAATTCAAAACACGACTTTACTGTATATGGCTGAATCCTTTTTCAGTCTTTACAATGCTATCTAGCCTACATTTATCTTGGAAACACAATTTATAGACAGGCATCAACATTTTTATGCACTGTACCATGCCCTAACGTATGGGTAAAAACTAAAGCATACGTTGGGCTTTAGTGGGCCACATATCTGTGATATTCCTTGGACTTTACAGAAAATTCCTATCATAGGTCTTTAGTTAAGATCTGACTCTACAATGATCACCTGAAGTGTTCCAGAGATGGCTTGGTTCCCTCTTTCAGTGCAAGTGTTTTTTTTTTTTTTTTTTTTTTTTTTTTTTGTCTGCCAGGTGAAAATACAGTCCAATCACTTAGAAAAGTAAAAGCTCACACCTCTCCTCAACAACTTGCATGATTTGAGGTATCATTCCTGTCTGTATGCTGTAAAAGTTCACAAAAAATAAAAAATGCTACAATAAATCCTAGTTAACTGGAAGTTAACTTAACATGTACAGTGAAAAAGTGCAAATGGCTTAACATCACATTATATGTAATTTTACTCTAAAATACTATCAGATTTATGTTTTTTTTTTTTTTTGCAAGTAAAAACTATAAATTACCATATTAAAAAGTAAAAGAGCATTCTCAGAAATCACTGTGTGACACAAGACATATGATTATATTTTGTATAAATAATTTTCTTTTTTCTTAATTTTTGTTAATAGTTAGCATGATGCATTAGAGTGTTTTGTTTCACATTTTTTTTTTTTTTACTCTATTTTGCTCCCCATATTATTGTGGTGTTTATCAGTACATTTTAAGGCAAAAAGCAGATTTCAGGTAAATTGGTATATTTACATTATATCACTTAATGAAATATAATGGTTATAAATATTCAGGCATCTCATAGTACTGTAAACAGTGTTTCAGTATTTTTATAGTGAATTTTTGGCACTGCTACCATTTTATTTTTTAATTTTTGTAAATTTAACAGGATATTTTTTATAGTGTAACACAAATTGTTTACTTTTTTTTTTTTTTTGGAAAAATACTTAAATCTGAGTATGAGCAGTAATAATAGTGATGGTTGCCTTAGCAAACACAAGTAATTAAAGCAAAGAGAGAGGGAAAAATGTCATGAAGTGATATTGCTTTGTGAAATATACTTGCACAAACTCTGGCTAGTAGACTACTGTTTTCATACTAGGGCATAACAGATTTTCCTTAAGCCGCCCATACCTCTGCCAAGGAAATAAACACATCCATAGATGTTTACCTCCAGTGAGTCAAAAGTCTTAGAACTCCGGTGGAGTTCCTAGAATCAAATTAATCTGACTGCTCTGATGATAATAGAAATGTAATCGGGTCTTTGCCCACATTCTATCTGGATGTGTGTGCTCAGCTGTAGGGATTTCTAAGAGCCGCACACAGGCCCAAATCAAGCCATACTGGCAAAGCAGAATATGCTGGAGATTGTAGCTCTGACATGCTCATATTACACGAAACTGTGAGCTGTAAGCACATTTTCATCTGATAATCGTCCACACATATAATCAATAACAACGTCTGTTAATTTGTTCAGGATATGGACAGACGGGCCCAGAGTCACACAAGCCTGGTTATGACTCCATTGCGTCTGCGGTGTCTGGTATGATGCACATCACTGGTCCTGAGGTGAGGGCAATGATCTGATGTGCGAAAAGTGAAGTGTGTCATTTCTAGCATCAACAAATTGTTAAATATTGGTGGAAGAAACAGATACCCATCCCAAACCCACACCATTTGTTTTTAACATTGGAAAAAAATTGCACACTTCACCTTAAATAGTACATCTTATTTTAGGTCCTTTATTGTCTGTTTTTTTTTCTGTTTTAAGGATGGAGACCCAGTCAGACCAGGTGTCGCTATGACAGATCTGGCCACTGGTTTATACACCCAGGGAGCCGTCATGGCTGCTTTGCTTCAGCGACAGAAAACAGGACAAGGCCTTCACATAGACTGCAATCTTCTGTCTTCTCAGGTACGACATTCATTTATCTTCTAACAAAGGCAGGTAAGTTCACCCAGAAATTCAAATTAGCTCACCCTCAGGACATCCAAGTTTAGGATGAGTTTGTTTCTTCATCAGTTTTGGAGAAATTTAGCATTCAGAATGAGAGTCCAAACAGCTGATAAAAACATCACAATAATCCACAAGCAATCCCTACTGCAGTCCATCAGTTAATGTCTTGTGGAGCAAAAAGCTGCATGTTTGTAGTAAACAAATCCATCAAAGTTTTAATTGTAAACCATTGTTTCTGTCCATAACTCATAAAAACACTTCCTCCAGTGAAAAACTTCACATCAAAATACATGATGAACATATTTGTTTTGTTCTTAATCTGTGCATATTTCTGTCCTGATACAGACAAGATGACTTTTTCACTGGAGAAAGCAATGTTTTGGATAGAGGATGACTGATTTTAGCTGCAAGCAACAGTTTGAGGTTAAAAAACACCTTAATGCTGAATTTGTTTCTTACAAACACACAAATTTTCACGTCATAAGATGTTTATTGATGGACTGGATTGGTAGACTTGTGGATTATTGTGATGTTTTTATCAGCTGTTTGGACTCTCATTCTGATGGCACCCATTCACTGCAGAGGATCCATTGGTGAGCAAGTGAATTTTTTCCAATTTCTCCAAATCTGTTCCCACAAAGAAGTGAACTCATCTACATCTTGGATGGCCTTAGGGTAAATACATTTTCAGCAAATTTTCATTTTTGAGTGAACTATTCCTTTAATTTTGTAACAAGTAAAGAACAGAAATAAAATGAACAATGTTTTTTTTTTAAATTAATCATGCATACGCACAAATTAGAGGCCCCTGGACATCCCTTATATAAAGATGTTTTAAAATAATGTCTCTGGAATATTTTATTCTAATTTCAGTCAAATATTTTTGTATAATGGCACTAAACTGTATAAGTGATTGTTGTTCCAGGCAATTGATTACTCCAGAGTCTCTTTATTGTCTCATTATAAAATTATCTGTATTTCTCTTCCATTTCACTCAAATCAAGATTTCACTTCCATTTAATTAATTTCACAGCATTGATTCAAAGGCATAATGTAAGGTTTCCATAAATTAAATAAACTATATAATTTCTCATCCAGGAAACATTCAGAGAGGCAGATATGCTTGGCATATAGAGGCGGAACCTATTGAAAGTCTCTTATAAAGGGGCATATGATGCGATTTCAAGTTTTCCTTTCTCTTTGGAGTGTTACAAGCTGTTTGTGCATAGATAAGATCCCTGAAGTTGCAAAGACTAAAGTCTCAAAACCAAAGAGATATTCTTTATAAAAGTTAAGACTCGACCAATCCCCCCTAAAACGGCTCGTTCAAACACGCCCCCACATGTCTACGTCACGGTGTGGGGAGATTTGCAAAGCACCGCCCAAATGTATACGCAATGAAAGAAGGCTGGACTTTTATTCTCTCTGTAGTGTTGTTGCTGCCACCGGCGCCATGTCCTGGAGACACTGTGTTTCGTTGTGAAAGCGAAACTACTTTGTTTGGGCTTCCAAAAGAGGACACAACTAGAAATCAGTGGTTCAGTTGTATTTACAACACTGTTCCAGAACAGTTCAACCCAAATATTCGAGTGTGTGCAGCACATTTTACGGAGGACTATGTCCTGAACCTGGGAGTAGCTGTCAGCTGCTCAAAGACTGTTTCTGTAAAGTGGGGCAATTCCAACTTTGCAAGGACAGTCTGGCGCTTCTGACTCACAGCCTGTAAGTACGTTTTCATATTTAAAGAATTTGCCACTGACAATTCAAATGTGAGTTTTGAGCAGTGTAGAGTAGTGCTTATTGTTTGTCATTTCTCCGATCACAAATGCAGACATGGTAATGTTTAGGTGGGTGATGCAACGCGACGCGTAAAAACAAAGTGTAAGTCATTATAATCAGTAATTATGTACCCACTGGATGCAACAAATGCCTCATTTGTAATGGGTTTTATTGTTTTTGTGTCATCGTGCCGGGAAACGGCATCACAATACGGTAAGGGGCGTAACATCTCCGTCTCACGCTTGAAGTATTTTGCCAATCACTACGCACTGGATAGCTGGCCAATCAGAGCACGCCACGCTTCTCAGAACGATGAGCTTTGTAAAAATCGGCATGTTTCAGAAAGGTGGGGCATAGAGGAGCAACAATAATGTACAGTATGTGGAAAATAATGTGTTTTTTGAACCTTAAACCGCATAAACACATTGCATTACACCAAATACACAAAATAATGTTCTTTTTAGTAACATCATATGACCCCTTGAATGTGATTCAGTCCTTTTCTGACACTGGAGAGTATAAGTAAATTTCTGATACAGGACATCATTTCACTTTCATACTCTGAAACTGACAGTTCAATAACACTGACTACATTTGATGAATTCAGTACTTCGTAGAATATCTGCATGATGAAATATGCAGCTCTTAGAAGTATCCCTTATTCAGATCAGGACTGTTTTTATTGTCTCTTGCCCAAAACATGAAATTAACTTTTTAAATTGAACCAGACCACTCTGTTGTGTTTCTTTGGCTCGAAAGAATGCAGTTCCCTGGAAGTGAGTTTAATCTGACGCATTCCCGACTCAAGAGAAAACATGAGCGTTTTACTTTACAGTATAAATAAATCAGCTCTCCATAACTGTATAAGCGTATAAACCAATCGATGTCCCTAGCTACTAGACTTCAGCATGTGCTTTTTAATTTACCGTGATGGCTTGGTAGGTGTGACTTTGTGTGGTCTTTGAGTGAAAAGAATATATATTTCTTTACGTTCATACTGTATGCCTTATTTTTTCACCTTGAATGTTGTTTTAGTGTAAATTATACCATTTTATGGCTTTTAAGTAAAGTTCAAGTGGAGTTTCTAATTCATGTGGTTACTTTAAACTTGAACTTTAGGATTAGTCACAAACATTTTGGTTGACTTTTCTTCTTTATATAAGTGGTGACTCAGCTCAATTTGTTCCTGTTGTATGTAATGGTGTGGTAAGCATGCTAAATAGTAAATGCTAGTTCATAAGTATCATGTATTGTAGGTAGCAGTAGGCTTTCCTGCCATGCCACTGTGTATTTCATGAACAAAACAGGTTTTGAGACAGCTGAATACCTGTCCTTGTGGAGAAAATAGCACGCCACTTACAAATGTGATTTTGAATAATTTGTGCCTGCCATTTTCTTTTGCTTTTTGAATGAGTGATGCCGCTCGTACCGTGCCTGGCCTGCCGATGGCCCATCCTGCCTGGAAATGCGAGATTACAGAGGATCTAAACAGCAGCGCTTGCTCAGAAGACATCAACGCCTTAAGCAGCCGTTTGAGACGCTAAAAGTGTAGCATCATGGGAATCAATGAAGTGTGAGACACTAAGTTTACTTGTTCATGAGCGTGTGTTGACGGTGATATTTAACAGACTTCACTGTGTGCCAGGAGCAATCTGATGCATGACATTTGGTTCTCTTGGTGAATGTTTTATATTCCCTTCTTGCTTTTTTAATTACACGTGTTTACTGAAAACTTAAAGACTGGGACAGAGACGTACAGTATAGCAATTTTCTTTCAAATGACTTTTGCATCTGCAGTATCACTTAACAGGATTTTTTTTGTTGAGTTTTTCACCATGGTAACTACCTGAAACCTCAAATACCCTCTTCAGCTGTGGCTGCTTTCCGAGCTGAAATACTAGATCTTGATAGATAAATATTTGCATGCAGCAAACGTGTTTTTCATTTTATGTTGAATGACAAAAGTGTTTCCTCCACACAGCTTCTCATTGTGTTTTGACACCGAATAAAGGAGGAAAATTCATAATAATGACTGTTGAAGATTACTCAATCAGAAATGCATTAGAAGAGTCCAAAACTCACAAGGCAGATTTGGTCAGCATCTTTTCTGCTGTTTATTTGAAGAGAACCACTTTGAGTTTTGCAGAAATGGGACATTTCTAAATCACTGAGAATGTGGAGGGATTGAGGTACACGTTATTTAGAAATTTACTTAGCAATTAATAGTTTTAAGGCGAATGAGTAAACATTCACAAATTTTAGACCTAATCTTTTAATATCCTCAAATATGATTGTAATGAAACAAAATGTGTCACGCTTCATTTGTTGCAGGAAGGTCTATCCGGTTGCATTCTTCGTAAATCTTCTTGCTTGGGTGATGCAGGAGCTGCCAGAAGCATGCCGGAAATGTGCCGTCTTTGCTCATGCTGAGCTTTAATTGCCATGTGACTAATCGCTCTCGAAATGCAGGAAAATACCAAGCGCTTGGCTATCAACTATCCTGAGCCATGACGTCAAAGGCAGATGACAGGGAATAATAAAACTTTTAAAGGCATAGTTCACCCACAAATGAAAATCGTTTGGTTACCAACATTCTTCAAAATATCGTCTTTTGGAACAACTTGAGGGTGGGTAAATGATGACAGAATTTTCATTTTTAGGTGAACTATCCCTTTAAGAGCTCTCCAAAAAGGAATCAGGCAGTGTTTAAAAAAATGGTATTACACTCTTAAAAATAAAGGTTATGAAATAGGGTTCCCCTTCAGTCGGTCACTCCGAGTCACGTCGGTGACTGACGAATGGGATCTCGCCAGAGAGACCAATCCACTTCGAGTGTAACTAAACAAGCCAATGGACGTTGGCATGCGGTATTTCATGTTTGGCTGCCACACCCCGCAGCGAGGGTATAAGAGGCAGCAGGTACACCGCATTAAATCATGTTTTCGCTTCGGAGCCGAGCGGTGGTGCATCACTACTACTCTTCCCTCCTTCGAGTGATTGCAGAGATGAGTGTGGGCATTACGGCGCAGCAGCGGTGGTTGCGGTCTCATGGGAGAAAAAAAGATCATCTTCGTGCAGACAGCCACACCAGGAGTGTGCGGTGGCCAGCTCCCCTGCGTGCTTCAGCAGTAAAAGAACAATTTCTCTAAAAGAGCAACACGGGTGATCGCGTCTTTTTAAAGATGTCTTATCGCCTGTGCGTTTCTGGGTGTGGTCGTTTCCTGGTGCCTCAGGACGGTCACGATCGCTGCCTCACGTGTCTGGGCATTCAACATGCTGAGGAAGCTTTAGTGGATGGTTCATGTTCTTCTTGTGGGGACATGACCATCTCGTAGTTGCATAAAAGACTCTGCTATGTCAAACGTGGCGGAATCCCTCTGCCTCTGCTGCGATCCAGCGTTCGTCCCGGTACCCGGGACGGCGCTGCGTCCGGTGGAGTCAGAGATGGTTTGAGGATCACGGTGAGGGCTTCCCCAAGTGGAATTCCTCACCCCTCAAGCACTCTGCAGCCGGTGGAGCTGCCGCTGGAGCGGGCTGGGCCCTCTGCAGGTTGGAGTGCACCACTCATTTCCTTCGGTGTCCCCTCTGATGACCAGATGTCGATTGCTGCATCGGAGGGCGAGCCCTCTCTCTCCGGGGATGACGACTCGGCTGCGTTGCCCCCTTCGGGTATGGTAGCATTGTCCGAGCCAGACCCAGAGATGACGTCTATGCTTTCCCGGGCCGCCGAGAATATTGGGCTCGTGTGGAATCCTCCACCGTGTCCCAATCCTTCGAGGCTGAATGAATGGTTTCTCGGTGGGGGTCGCACTGGTTTGACCCCCCACCGGAGGTGCACGAGGAGCTCACTAGATCGTGGAAGGCACCTTTTACTGCCTGAAACAAATCTTTTGGCTCCTCCACCCTCACTACCCTCGATGGTGGGGCCGCTTTGGGGTACACGGGTATCCCCTCGGTGGAGCGGTCTGTGGCCATGCAACTATGTCCAACAGCCGCTACCACTCTGTGGGGTGACCCGTGTCTCCCCTCACGGGCCTGTAAGTATTCGTCAGGTCTAACTGGCAGTGCTTATAGAGTGGCTTCTGCCCTCCACACCATGGCGTTACTTCAGGTCCACCAGGCCAAAGCCCTGAAAGACCTGCACGAGGGTGGTCACGACCTAGCGGTTCTACATGAACTGCGTGCTGCGACGGACTTCGTGCTTCGAGCGACAAAAGTGACCGCACAGTCTCTGGGCCGTGCGATGTCCACGCTAGTGGTCCAGGAATGCCATCTCTGGCTGTGTCTGGCTGACATGAAGGAGCATTAGAAGGTACAGTTCCTGAATGCTCTCGTGTCACAGACCGGCCTCTTCGGCGATGCAGTCGAGAGCTTTGCCCAGCAGTTCTCGGCAGCACAGAAGCAGACTGAGGCGATCAAGCACATCATGCGCCGGAGGAAATAGATAAAAAGTCGACATGGGCGCCCCCCTGCGGCCGCCCCTGCTCCTGCGCAGCCGCAACAGCCTTCCACCAGGCAGCGTCATGAAGTCGGTCGCAGGCAGGACGCCCAGCCCGTCCAGGCCCCCGCCAAACCTGCCGGCAAGCGCAAGTGCAAGAGGCCCTGAGACAAGCGTCCCAGAGATGGAGGAGACTGCTCATCGGGAGATGGTGACCGCACCACTCCCTCCCCCGGAGGATGGCCGGGTGGAGAATCTTTTGTTTCGTTTTGTTTTTGTTCCGCCGCTGGCCCAGAAGCCAGAGGTATCGAAAACTTCAATAAAAGAGCGGTATCCTCAGTCTGTGGGTCTCAAGAGGAGGAGAGTTGTGAGCTGTGCATCACGGGATCGCTTCCCTCCTCCTTTCTCGCAAACGGGCAGCAGTGGGTTGCCCAAGAGCACCCCTCCTGCCCATTCGTGGAGCCAGGTAAGGGCTGTAACTCGAGTCCCCGCTTCAGGTCGTCACAAGCTGGCTGTCACAAGCCTCGAGCTGGGTTCCTGCGTTTCCTCCCACACGAGGAGGAATCAGGTGAGTGTTAAACTTCACACCCAGACCCCGCCCCCTGCCGTCACAGGCCAGGCCATCACAGGCCCCGGGCCGGGTCCCTGTGTTCCACCACGCTGCCCCACCGCTGGTACATCGGTGGCCCCGTTGGTTCCGCTGGCACGGTCTCTCGGAGCCTGGCTAGAGCTCCCCAGTCCGTCCTGGTGGCTCCTGTGGACCATCAGACTCGGCTACGCGATTCAGTTCGCCCGGCGTCCCCTCAAGTTCAGGGGCATCCGGTTCACTTCAGTCAAGGCTATCGATGCCCCTGTCTTGCTTGCGGAGATCCCAGTCCTGCTGGCGAAGGATGCAATAGAGCCAGTCCCTCCAGCCGATATGAGGTCAGGGTTTTACAACCCTTACTTCCTTGTTTGCAAGAAAAGCGGTGGGTTACGACCGATCTTGGATCTGCGAGTTTTGAACCGTGCGCTTCACAAGCTGCCGTTCAAGATGTTGACGCAGAAACGCATTTTCAGGTGCATCCGTCCCCAAGACTGGTTTGCAGCGATCGACCTGAAGGACGCGTACTTTCATGTCTCGATCCTCCCACGGCACAGGGCATTCCTGCGATTCGCGTTCAGAAGCATCTGAGGTCCCTTCGTGCCATCCACATCCCAGGAGTGTTCAATAGGGCAGCCGACGAGCTGTCTCGAGCAGCACTTCCAGGGGAGTGGAGACTCCATTCCCAGACGGTTCAGCTGATTTGGAGGCGGTTCGGAGTTGCTCAGATAGACCTGTTTGCATCTCCAGAGACCACCCACTGCCAGGGGTTCTACTCCCTAGCCGAGGCAACACACGGATGCACTGGCACACAACTGGCCCCAGGGCCTGCGCAAATATGCATTTCCCCCAGTGAGCCTACTAGCACAGACTCCGTGCAAGATCAGGGAGGATGAGGAGCAGGTCCTGTTAGTGGCTCAATATTGGCCCAACAGGAACTGGTTCCCAGAACTAATGCTCCTCGCGACAGCCCCTCCCTGGCCGATTCCTCTGAGGAAGGATCTGCTTTCTCAGAGATGGGGCACCCTCTGGCACCCGCGTCCGGACCTGTGGAAACTCCACGTGTGGTCCCTGGATGGGATGCGGAGGTTCTAGGTGACCTACCCCAGGAGGTAGCGCTCACTATTGCTTCAGCTCGAGCACCGTCCACTAGATGGGCCTATGCTCTGAAGTGGAACCTGTTCGTCGAATGGTATTCCTCTTACCATGAGGACCCCCGGAGATGTTCGATCAGAGCCGTGCTCTCCTTCCTGCAGCAAGGGTTGAAGCGTAGGCTGTCCCCCTCCACCCTTAAGGTTTACATTGCTGCTATTTTCGCCCACCACGACCCCGTAGAGGGGAGGTCAGTGGGGAAGCATGATCTGGTCGTCAGGTTCCTTAGGGGGGCCAGGAGGTTAAATCCTCCTAGGCCTCCCTCCCTACCCTCTTGGGATTTGGCATTGGTGCTAAGAGCCTTTCAAACTGCCCCCTTCGAGCCTTTGCAGCCAGTCGAGTTGAAGTTTCTTTCTATGAAAACCCCTACTCCTGACTGCATTGGCCTCAATTAAGAGGGTGGGGGACCTGCAGGCGTTTTCGGTTGACGAATTGTGCCTTGAGTTTTGGCCGGCTGACTCCAGTGCAACACTGAGACCCCGGCCCAGCAACGTGCCCAAGGTTCCTACCACTCCCTTCAGGGACCAGGTGGTGAACCTGCAAGCGCTGCCCCTGGAGGAGGCAGACCCAGCCCTAGCTTTGCTCTGTCCTGTACGCGCACTGCAACAGTACGTGGATAGAACTTAGAGCTTTAGGACCTCAGAACAGCTCTTTGTCTGTTACGGAGGACAGCAGAAGGGGAAGGCTGTCTCCAAGCAGAGGATGGCCCACTGGATAGTGGATGCCTATCACCTTGGCTTACGAAGCACAAGGTGTGCCCTGCTCGCTCAGGCTGCGTGCTCACTCCACTAGGGGTGTCGCATCATCCTGGGCGCTGGCTCGTGGTGCCTTGCTAGCAGACATTTGTACCGCTGTGGGCTTGGCGACTCCTAACACGTTTGTTAGGTTCTATAGCCTACGTGTTGAACCGGTTTCCTCCTGTGTTCTCTCCTCAAATGGGTAGTGGCACTGAGAGGCCCAGTTCAGAGTTGGCTTGCGGTGTCCTTAACGCCTAATTCTCCAGAGAGTTCCTTAACCAGGCAAACCCTGTCAAGTCCTCCAGCACTCCGGCGGCCGGACGTGGTGGAGCGTCCGGTGCCAGGCCTTTCAGCCAATGAATTCCTGAAATCTGGTGTGAGGCTAGTGCCCATATGAGTGACCCTGTTGGGTTCTAATATGTGTATTTCCACGGTGCAGCTACTAGAGCCATGTTTCTCCCGGCAGACCACGTTCTGCCGTCTCTAAATGATGCAGCCTGAGCCATCTCAGAGACTTCCATGTGCGATAGGGCCCTACGGGGTTACTTCACATGAATAAATGTCACTTAACCCCCTCTGGGAGGAGGCGACTCTGCAGTGTGCCTCTTCCAAATGGAAGGGCATGCTTTCCCAGTGTTATCCAAGTCCTACTGTTTGGGTTGCTCGAGGAACAGCAGTAGTCGACCTTCTCTGTGTAGAGCCCGGTCCTATCGTCTGCCTTATAGGAAGGACCTAGAGGCCTACACAGGGCACTGGAGGGGGCAGCTCCTGTGGCGCTTTGGTAGGGATCCCATTCGTCGGTCACCGACGTGACTTGGAGTGACTGACTGAAGGGGAACGTCTCGGTTACGTATATGTAACCCTCATTCCCTGAAGGAGGGAATGGAGACGTCACGTCCCGTCGCCACAGTTGCTGTACCACCGCTGAGCTGCCAGATCACCGGCTCGGCTCCTCAGCGAAAACATGATTTAATGCGGAGCACCTGCTACTTCTTATACCCGCGCTACGGGGTGTGACGGCCAGATGCGAAATACCGCATGCCAATGTCCATTGGCTCGTTTAGTTACACTTGAAGTGGATTGGTCTCTCTGGTGAGATCTCATTTGTAGGTCACCGACGTGATGTCTCCGTTCCCTCCTTCAGGGAACGAGGGTTACATACGTAACTGAAATGTTTTCACAGCAATTCTATAGTAGAACCATTTTTTGGTTCCCCAAAGAACCTTTCGGTGAACAGTTCTTAAAACCATTACTAGGGAACCATTTATTTATTTATTTTTTTAGTGTGAAGAACTTTTAAAAAAGAGAAGAAATTTTAAAAGTCTGAAGAACTGTTTTTTAGTAAAAAGAACCTTTTGCGGAATGGAACATTGATGGTTTTTCATGGAACCATCAATGCCAATAAAGAACATTTATTTTTAAGAGTGCATATAATACAACATTTGCAATTCACAATAATGTTTTAAAGTTTGGGTTCGGTAAGATTTAATTAAGTTATTTTTTTTTTTAAGTTTCTTCTGCTTACCAAGGCAGCATGTATTTAATCAAAAATACAGTAAAAACAATAGTATTGGGAAATAATGTTTCAATGATAAATAACTCTTTTCTATGTGAATATATTGTAAATTGTCATTTATTTCTGTGATCAAAGCTGAATTTTCAGCATCATTACTCCAGTCTTCAGTGTCACATGATCCTTCAGAAATCATTCTATTATGCTGATTTGCTGAAAAAAACATTTCTGATTAGTATCAGTGTTGAAAACAATAATATTTTTGTGGAAACTGTGGCACATAAGATTCTTGATAAGAATCTTGTGTTTATGTGAAATATAAATCTTTTGTAACATTATAAATATCTTTACTGTCACTTGATCAAGTTAATGCATCTTTGCTAAATAAATGTATCAATTAAAAAACACTTACTAACACAAGTTTTTTTGGTTATGTTGTTTGAAAAAACATAATATAAATAAAAATTAAATTAAATAAATAAATACAATTCTCAGAATTGCATTGCATTGAATTGTAGCATAAGAAATCCAGTACATAACACAATAATATTGCGTAAAATTATTCATTTTAATTGTATCGAACTCTTTATCTATACATATTGTTTATGCATTGGTTGTAATTGTCTTTTTTTCACCAAGAATACTTGCAATGCAACTTTAGATTATGACCAAAAGAAGGTTTTTTAGAACAGTGGTTCCCAACCATGTTCCTGGAGGCCCCCCAACACTGCACATTTTGCATCTCTCCTTTGTCTGACACACCCATTTCAGGTCTTGGAGTCTCTTCTAATGAGCTGATGATCTGAATCAGGTGTGTTTGATTAAGGAGACATGGAAAACATGCAGTGTTGGGAACCACTGTTTTAGAAGGCCTTGTAAGCATGCTGCCTTAAAGTGCTGCCTACGTAGGCAACTGTGTTTTGGAACAGAGCCTTGGACTCTGTGTAAACCTAGCAAATGAATAGAGGGTTCAAAATCAGGCATCTGAGTTAAATCTGTTGTCCCGCGCTGGCCTTGCGAAGAGCTGCATTTTAAGTCCGTCATCTTGTCCCTTTAGATTTCTGAAAAGGTCATTCAAAAGATCCACAACACATCCGACTCTCGTTTCTGACATGATACCGCAAAACCTTTGTGCAGAGCTAATGAGTCAGAGCGTTCGTCCCCTGAATGATACCTCTTTGAAAGAAGGATGTGGTTTCCAGAAATGGTTCCAATAATGCGATTGTTTGTGATCGTCTGTTGTGGTTCGAGTACATTCTCTCTTGGAACTTTTTTCGTACCCCTCATACGTTTTTAATTGCTTCCCATTTTAGGAAAAGTCATCTGGGCTCTTCTCGATGACTGTGCATGGATTTTCTCGTACATGGCTGGTAGGAATTTATCTGATGCATGTGTCTTATCTGTGCACTGAAGGGATGATGGGTCACGGTTTCTGCGGTAGACCCTAAGCTGGCAGAGATAAGTGAGTTCCGCCCTTTTCCGAACATTCCCCACCGATCATCCTATGGTCGTAGTAATCTAACCCTTCAGCAAATTTATAGGTTCTCTGCAATAGCAAAAGCACTGATGGCATTAGATAACCACACCACACAGTCTCCCTTAATCCAGATGCAAACATGGGTATTTATGTGTAGCATTTTGTGTCCTGGGAAAACCTTAGATTCCTTAATCTGACCCAATACTTAAACTTAACAGCTACATAACTAACTATTAATAGGGGAGTTTATTGAGACAAAAGTCATGGTTAATTCTCATTTTGTTGATCTTATATTGATTCTTAACCCTTGTGTTGTGCTGAAAATCCTTCACCTAATTTGGTGTTCCCAGTTAAAAATTACTGTCCTTTTAAAAAAGTCTTTTCGATATTATCACCAAACCTTGGGTTCAATCTTTTTGTCAACTTATTTTCTTTCATTTTTCTTTTTTTTTTTGGAACCGATTGGTCATAGGCTTCATTGATCTGAGTTTAAGTACCTTTTTTTGAGTAAAAGGAACCATTATTTGTGGATAATTTTGGCAGTGTAAAACTGAGGTGCATAATCACAGATCAGTGAGGCCTTCGATCAATCAGTTTCAAAAAGAAATGCAAAACCTGTGCTAGCTGAAAGAAAACAAGTTGACACAAAGATTGAATCAAAGATTTAGTAATAATTAGGGATGCACGATATTGGATTTTTGCAGATATCCGATATGCTGATATTTTTTCCACTCATTTTGGCCTATAGCCGATGCTGATACTGATATATTTCCTTTTGTTTGGATACAACACCAATTCTCAATGTGGTACGTGTATTCTCAAATTAAATGCGGCAATCCAAAACGGCGAATTTAATCGCCATTCAGGCAAAAGGTCACTTCACACATGTGAGTTATTCATCTTATCGGCAAGGCATATCGGCATAATTTTTCATAACGGGTCGATGCCAATGTGTACATTTTAAACCATTATCGGTCGATTCTGATATCGTACCAATAACATCGTGCATCCCTAGTAATAATATAGCCTAATGATAGATTTACAAGCCATTTTTTTTGCAGGCTGGTCATTTTTGACCAGGAACACAAGTATAACAAGGTGAGGAAAACTCGTAAAAATTACAAAAACTATCTTTTAGATATGAAACAGTCTCAGCTTTCGAATTCTGTCAATTTCATCACAAAATACAAACAATAAATGTCATTTTGTAACTCTTTAATGTGGCATGACAGCCTCTTCAGTTCAATTGGCACGTGAACCGATCATCTCTTTCTCTTTACTACTAGTTATAGCGTGAAATACACATAAATGAACATTGCAAGGTCTTGAAAGAAACAGTACAAATAACAGAAATCTATCATGTCTCATGTAATCACTTAGTCAACTGTGGAAAGAAGTCAATAAAACAGCTTGTGAATCGAATTTGAATTGTGAATTTAAGATGTTAGTACCCATACCTATACAACAGTACGTCTGCCATGTTAGAAAGTTTAACCTTTGACCTCATATGTTCCATAAATAACCACAATGACGCATTTTCTTGTAGCGCTTATACTTCGAATAAGCTGCCTATCTCTGGTTCTTCGTCCATTTTTCAGCTTTTTGAATCTCTTCGCTCAACAAAGCATTTACTGATTGCACACTTCAGAATCTCAGCAGATGCAGTATGTCATAATTTTCGCAGAATCTGTACTAGGGAAGTGAGCATGTTCAGATTTTGCCTTCTGCTGTTTTGTACTTTGCAGTTGAATCACTATTTGTTTTTGTCACCCTAAATACACTTAATTCTGGAACTGTCAATCGTAAAATTAGCAGCTGTTTGTAGAAAAATCAAATTGACAGCATGAAGACAGTTACGAGAAACAGAGACTTTAGAAATCATAAAATATTTTTTTATTAACAATAAATTATATATATATATATATATATATATATATATATATATATATATATATATATATATATATATATATATATATATAAATAAATATATTTTTTTATACTATTCTTGAAATAATACTGCTTTTCATCTGATGAAGCACTGCCTGGGTAGAGTAAGGTAACAGAAGCATTGACAATTATGCAGGGTATGTCTTTGGTTTTTGTTTTGAGTGAAACAGCTTGAAAAGTTTTTAGGTTTTTCTCAGAGGTTGTGCCAAGAACAAGTTCCGAGCTCAGGAGAGAAGGCTAGGATGCGCTTTGGATCATGCTATTGTGTTTAATTGGAAAATATCTGGCTAGAGGAACATATGTGAAGCAGATTTGGAGAAAGCTGATATCCAATGACCTCTTGCAACCCTGTAAACATTTATCGCGTGTTAAATTAAAGATCTGTGGTGAGAACAACACATGAGGTGCTGTGAGTGTAACAAGATGCTACTTGGCTTTTCTGTCTTTGATATTATAGCAACTTCATTCGTTGTCTTGGCTTTATGCTTAATTGTTGGATGGAGTGTTGACTCCTCTTGAGTTTTTAGGGCAGCAGTGGGTCTGGGAAATAAGTTGAGTTCAGTCGCTGTAAGGCAAGTCAGTTCACTCGGTGGCTTTATTTTCAGTGCTTCCAGGCAGCTACTTTTCAAGGCATACATGTTCCAAATAATGCTAGTTGAAATGATATAAAAAATACAAATAATAATAATAAAAGAAAGAAAGAAAGAAATAATAAAATAACATAAATAAAAAAAAAGAAAGAAAGAAAGAAAGAAAGAAAGAAAGAAAGAAAGAAAGAAAGAAAGAAAGAGAAAGAAAGAACATCAATAATGGAATAAAATTAGACTAAACTTAAAAAGCTTTTCTGGTTTAAATGAAATATAATACATTTAAGTTAAACTTAAACCTAAAATAAAAAGGTAGATAGAAATAAAAGGCAAGTCAGTTCACTCGAAGATATTATTTCCAATGCCTCCAGACAGCTATTTTTGAGGAATACACGTTTAGCTCCCTTTTACTTTAATATAAAAAAAAACAACCTAAAATTTTCAAATTATACTGGTTGAAATTGTTAAAAAAATTATAAAATAAAAAACAAACAAACAAACAAACAAATAAATAAATAAATAAATAAAGAGCATCAACACATTTTGACAACAAATGGAATCATAAATTTTAGCTCAAATTGTAACTCAAATTAGACTAAATTTAAAAAGCATTTCTGGTTTAAATAAAATGCAATAGATTTAAGTTAAATTAGAGAACTTAAAACTAAAATAAAAGTAAACAGAAAAAAAAAACACCAAATAAAAATGAGAAAAGCACATAACAAAATTACTAAAATGTAAACATATTAAAATGAAAACTGAAAATATAGCTAATTAATAAACATATATATATATATATATATATATATATATATATATATATATATATATATATATATATATATTATTAAAATATAAAAAATGAATATATTAATAAGTTAATACATATTATAATTGTATATAAATACTAAAAAAATCATGTTATTTCAAAACAGCCATGTTTAAAAATGCTAGGCAAATACTTGCAGTACTTGCAATAGCATTAATTTATCTAGCAGTTACTTGATATGATGTAAAGTAATACAAGCCTATGTTTGCATGCATTGAAAAATTCTCAAGTACAGTATTGAAGTACACAATATATTGACATTGATTTCTCAAGAAAATGTTTGACCCTGATTTAAAAAAAAATACTCTTTATATGATTATCTTATGAGGTGCACATGATCTGAGTGGATTGTTGCTTGCTCTTTTTCTGTTTATACTGTCTCTGGTTTAGTTCAGGACCAGTTGCTAATCATTTAATGAGTTTACTGAAGAAGAAAGTTAAGTAACATCACTGATATGATGTGGTGCTGACCTAATAAATAATTTTTTGCTTGCATATGGACAAAAATGAGATTGTTTCCAGCCGTTTAAACACAGAAACCAAAGTTTCGGTAAACAAAAGCCTCAGTGTAAGATGTCATGGAAATAAAGCAGCTGGGAAGTGAAGAATGGGTTCATCTCAAGGTGTACGGCGGGACGGGCTGAGGAAGGAGTTCTGGTGCTGCACAACAATCGCGTCCAGACTGTTAAATCATCGCAAACAGGCTTTGATCTGACAAAATATTCCTCCTCCCTTAACTTTCTCTGTGTGCTCTCAAGTACATGGTTGTACATTGCAAAATATTGTCTCAGCTGCATGGCTTCTGATCTGATGTCACCTGGGCGTCGTAAAAAAGCCGGGAACTTTTTTTTAAACAGCTTTAATCAAATACTGCAACCAAGATGACTGTTACAGTACATCTGCAATGCTATATGCTTTTTTTTTTTTTTTTAGGTGTTTGTTAAAAGTGTTGAAGTTTTTGTTGGTTCATTTTCCAGAATAACAAACAGTGGATTCCAGTTGGAGGAAGGTTTTACGGCACGATCGCATGAACTGCTGTGTCAGCCGTGAAAAAGTTCGCTGAACTCACAAAACAGCAGGGTGTAATGAGCCCTCTGACAGTTCATAAGATTTAAAACTATTTTCTTTTTTCTCCTTCAATTTGTCTACAGGTTGCTTGTCTAACTCACATCGCTGCCAACTACGTCAACGCTGGTGTTGAAGCCAAACGATGGGGAACTGCCCACGGGAGCATTGTCCCTTATCAGGTACCATTTCAAACACTGCGTAGAGCTCTTTATAACTGGTATATCATAAGCTTAAAGCTTTTCAGCGTCCTTGTTCTTTGCTGCCTATAGTATCCCACAATGTCAATAGGTTGAAAGATTAAAAAAATTTGTAATTTAATTTCAAAATTTACTGTTAATTTAAATCAAATTTAAGTGTAATGTATTTTAATGCATTTTAATTTAATTTAATTTGATGCAATTTAATGTAATTTAATGCAATATAATGCATTTTTTTCAATTAATACAATTAATGTTAATTACGTGTAATTTAATTTAATTTAATTTTTTAATTTAATTGTTTTTACATTTAAATTAATTAATTTAGTGCAGTTTAATGTAATACTTTTTATTTAATTTAATTCAATTCAATTTAATTTAATTTAATGTTAGTGTAATTTAGTTGAATTTATTTCAGTTTGATTTTTCATTTAATTTTAATTTATTTTATTTTTAATTTAATTCAATTGTTTTTAATTTAATTTAATGCAGTTTAATACAATATAATTTAATGTTATTCTATTTAATGTTATTTAATTTCTTTTTAATTTAATTTATTTTAATTAAATTTTTAATATATCATTAATTTAATACAATTTAATTTTATTTAATTAATTCAAATTAATTTAATGTTAATTTAATGTAATTTCTTTTTATTTAATTTTTAACAAAATTTTAATTTATTTTAAATTAAATTAAATTAAATTAAATTAAATTAAATTAAATTAAATTAAATTAAATTAAATTAAATAATTTTCAACTAAAAAGACTAAGACTCTTGATCACTTATTCTCAGGCTCTTATTGCTTATTTATGATCATATTTATTTGCCCTGATGAGTCAACGCATGGTTTGTTATGCCTGTGTGGCTGTTCTAGTCTCGTCCAGTCATATCTGTTACCACTCCTCTACTGTGAGTAATGATGTTTGAGAAAGGACTGACCAGTGCATACAAACATTTGTTTGACTGTTGCATACGTTTGACCAGTGCATACAAACATACAAACCTTTGTTTGTTTTAGACAATTATTCATGGAGAGGGTTTTTTTTTTTAGATAATTTGATCGAATTTTTGTCGGATGACTGCTTCTCTGGAATTGATTGTCGCCGTTGTGCCAGACGCCTCTTTATCCGCTCTTAGAGGAAAAAAACAGACTCTCACTTTATTTTACAATGTTCATTTTACTGTTTATTTACCTAAGTGCTTATGGTTTAATACTAATGAACTACATTTGTTTGTGTAAATATTTGATGGAGCTGCTTGTACTTGCGTATGGTTATTGTTGGATTATTATTAGGCTCATTTGAGATGCTTCAGCTTTAATGTATATGAGAGTAAGTGTTACAATCAGGAGAGGAGTGAAAAAAGAGCTGGTAACTCTCACGTCTCATAACAGGCCAGCAATCTATGTAAACAGAGGAAAATATTATGTTCATGTTCTTTGTTGTCAGTGAAGTGGATTATTTTGAAATATTGCTGCTGGTACATGAAGTTGAACAAGTAATTCAATTTTTTTTTGCTTTCTATTTTTAGTTTAATAAAAAAACGTGATCTCAGAAATATGATTAAAATCACATATTCTGTATGAGATTGTGCTGTCAGGGTGTTCACACATTAATCTCACACATATAAAAACTGATAATTTAGACATGTGCTGAGATGTTGCAACTGTGACTCTGTAAACTGCAGCCTTGCTTTCATGAGAGCATTTTTTGCACACGTCAGAAACAGTATGATGTCTCGATCATGAGTTATTCATGATTTAGTGAATCTCATTTGTATGTTTTTGTATGATCTTCTTGCGCTGCTCTGAGGGTTAAGTTTAGGGATGAGCCTTCACAATGAAGTTTTACCTACAAATCTTACACCTTTATAAGAGTCACATTGCACTAATTTATACGAAGTTTCTAGTACAGTGCTTACGAATTCTCACCAAATCAGGTTGATTGGCATTTTTAACTGGTGCTTACCTATTGGTGATTATTTTGTCAGTTCTGCTTATCTTAACCTGTTACTGTAGTAATCTATTATAGTAAAATAAAATGTGTAGTCATTTCTTTTTCAATAATGCCCACTTTTTCATAACTTTTTTTTTCTATTCATTTTTTCCACAGGGATTTCTATACAAACTTGCACTGTAAAAAAAAACAAAAAAAAAAAACAAACTAAGTTGCTGACTTAAATTTTTAAGTACAAACAACTTTTAAGTCATTTCAACTTAAATTACATTGAATTGGCTTAAAAAATGAGAACAATGTACAACTAATAAATTAAACTTGAAAATTGCTTAACTTATTTCGATGAGTTAAAGTAATGTAAAAACACATCATAACTTATTGGTCATATTTTTTACAGTGTGCCTTAAAGCTATTTGTAATATTGGGTGAAGCAAAAAGTATATAAATGAAACACAATGATACTAGACTTAAATTCTATTCTGAGGGGATGAACTACTCATCCCATAATGCAGCGAAAATTATGTCATTGAATCTACAATGACTGTACAAGTTTATATATATATATATATATATATATATATATATATATATAGATGATAGATAGATATGTGTAGATATGCGTGTATATGTGTATATATGTGTGTGTGTGTGTGTGTATATATATATATATATATATATATATATATATATTTATATATAATATGAATATATGTATATATATGTATGTATGTGTGTGTGTGTGTGTGTTTATATATAACAAAATAACACAAAAAATCACACATATAAAAGTTTGTACACTGCTGTTCAAAAGTTTGAGGTTAGCGTTTGAGGTTAAATTAATACCTTTACTTGCCAAGGATGAAAATTCATCAAAATAGTAAATTGATCAAAAGTGACAGTAAGGACATTTCTAATGTTCTGAAAGATTTTCTATTTCAAATAAATGCTACTTTTTGAACTTTGTATTCTTTAAAGAATCATGAAAAAAAATGTATCACGGTTTCCACAAAAATTATTGGGCAGCACAACTGCTTTCAGCATTGATAATAATCAGAAATGTTTCTTGAGCAGCAAATCAGCATATTAGTGACACTGAAGACTGGAGTAATGATGCTGAAAATTCAGCTTTAATCACAAGATTTGTGGATCCTCTCATCAAGATTATGGGTAGTGTAGTTCTTCAAAGCAAGTATGGCTATTTTATTTATTTATTTTTAATCAGACTGACATGTGGCATCTATACAGCACAGTCACGGCAATAAACTTACAACATTAACCAATCAAATGTGATCATACAGGAACAAACTTAACATCTCCAGTCTTGTGGTCATAATATTAAAGAACAGAAATCAGTTGCTCACAACAGTTTACTTGTTGGTTAAGACCAAAGATGGTCCATAAATGCTTCTTCTGTTGTCATTCACAACATTTCATTTATTTTCACTTAAGTTTAATGAGCTGCGGCCTTTCATGTTCTCACAGCTCTCCCGGGATAAACATCGAACCCCGTTTTCGCAGCAAACGTTCATATTTCTTCGTACAGCACGTACAAATCAGGAAGAACGAAGACGGCTTCTGCGTTAGTTGGCGGCTCTGGTCGGCAGATGTTCACAGTGTGACGTACGATGTCCTCCGTTTGATTTTTCTCACTTTTATTGACGAGGGGCGACCAGTGGAACGTCCTGAACGGCTAGGGTGTAGTTTCGTCCGCAGCAGGACGCTAAGAACAGAAGTATTTTCTCAGAAAGCCCTTAAGGCACTATTGGGCCGCAACACTCAGTGAAGAAACCTTCGTCCTCCAGCTATCATTTTGACAGGTGACGTCTTGTTTCCTAACAATCTTTCTAGCTTCCGCACAGTTGGTTACACTTCAGCACTCTCATCTCAATCCTGAGCGCTCGTTGTAGAAGAGCGCTAGAAAAGAAGAAAGGGGAAGTTTCTGAAGGTGTGTGGTGAAAGGCAAGATTTACGATGAACCAGGGTCTATCTTGTTTTAATTAGCTTGTCGGTTTCAAAGAACTCCTAATCGATCCCGTATTTGCGTTGAGGTGCTGAGTGTTTGTCCTGTTGGCTGTTCACAGTACTATAAAGTTGTGTAACAAGTCCTCTGAACCATTTCAAGTGCAGATTGATTTATTATAGATGGTAAATGTTAAGGAAAGGCTGCTCAGTTCTGAATGCGATAAGGACGATGTAAAGAAAGCTAGATTTGTGTATTCAAGTGCGTGTTGAGTAATTTTATTTATTTATTTATTTAACTTGAGTCATTTTATTTATTCACTTTTTTTTTTTTTTGGATTGACACAAACCAGAAGATAAGATTATTTGAAACAAACAAACAAACAAATAAGTCTGCCATAATTGGAGCTTCACAAAACAAAACAAAACAACAAAACAAAACAAAACAAAAAAAAAACAAAACAAGCTAACAAATAATATACAACAGATAGTATATAGACTAAAAGGTTTTAGGATTACTGTATGTTTCTCCATCACTCTCACATGTAAATCAAGTAAAGCTGCTAACAGCTGTGCAAATAGGTCATTATCAAAATATAGTGACAGTCATGTCTTTTTATTTCAGTCAACAGAAACGCCATATAAAGGCATCATTCTATAACCTAATAGTAATCGTATAGATGTTGTTTTTGTTTTGGTCTGCTTTGTGTTATGTTGTGCTTTGCTTTGCTTTGTTTTTGTTTTATTTTGTTTTTTGTGTCACTTTTGCTTTTGGTTTTTATTCTGTTTTGTTTGGCTTTGCTTTGCATTTTGTTTTGCTTTGCTTTTTTTGCATTTTATACTTTATACTTATAAAGCTTTGTACTTATTACAGGTCTCTTCAAATCCCTCACCCTACATATCACACTAGAAACACAGAGGCTTGTCTCAGTTACCGTTTCCCCAGTAGACCTGATGTCCCACCGCTGCCTTTCTGTGGCATCTGTTTCATTCAGGAGTTTCACCCTAGCAAACATGGTACTTCAGTGTCTAGGCCGTATGCCAAATCTCATTAGTACCTCACGAGCGCTATCAGGCAGAAACGCTTATTAAGTGCAGATTTGTTTCTGCGCTGGCTCATCTGGTGACACAGGTCCTTGTTGACCTGCCTGTGCTGGACTCTTTACCTGACGTGACTTATCAACTCACTTTAAGGGTAAATGAAAGTATGTTGTGAGGTCAAAGCGAGTCCCATCTGAAAATACTGCGAGGTTAATGCGCACAGATGGAATAAAGTCAATGCGTTTAAATCTGCTTATGAATGTGCACGCTTCGTTTATATATAAGGCAATCCAGCATTACTGGATTAAGATTGATATCATGCTGACATGTTAAAGTGACATTTCACCTAAAAATAAACATTCTGCCATCATTTACTCATTAGCTGCTGGTACCCATTGGCTTCAGTAGTAGGAGAAAAAAATACTATGGATGTCAATGGGTGCCGTTAACTGTTTGGTTACCAACATTCTTCAAAATATCTTCTTCTGCAGAAGAAGGAAACTCATACAGGTTAGAAAAAACTTGTGGTTGAGTAAATGACAGAATTGTCATTTTTGGGTGAACTATCCCTTTAATAAACATTTTATGGTTTTGCTTTATTTAGAGAGGTGAATTTTGAAATTTCGCACTATTACTGAGGCAAACAAATCATTTTACAGACATAAGTACAAGGAAATGGTCGTGTTTAAGGAGTAGTAAAAGATAACTTTAGTGTCTTTACAAAAAAGAAAATACAACGCTATAAACATCTGATCCCATCATTTCCAATGGTCTCTTTAATATGGCTGTGTCTTTGTTGGTTTCTTCGACTGTTCTTGGTTACCTGGACCTCATTATTTCCAAGAAAAGAAAAAAAAAAAAAAAAAAAAACCTTAAGCTGAAAGGGTCTGACACAGTTCGATGTAATTCCCTCAGTCTGTTCAGCACTGGGCTGGAGCGAGACGTCTCAAGTCTCTGTTTAGCTCCTATGAGGATGATCTGTTTTGCCATTAAACAAGTCCTTGGAAAAACAGAGGAATTTCAGCACTCGTTCTTATCATTTTAGATTCTTATTGAAATGGATCAGTCTGTTTATTTGGGTCAATAAACTCAAGGAACTCATTATAATATTTGTTTGTTTGTGGAAAATTGAAAACACAATATTGCACGATATTGTAATACAATACTAAATTGAAAAAAAAAAAAACATCTTTTTTTGTTTTTTCTTTTTTAGGGCTGTTCAAGTTAACATTTGTGTAGCAATTTTTAACGCATTTACTGAATTCAATATTATTACTTTTTATTTATTTTTTCATTTTAAAAGTTTATACAGCTTGGGTAGAAAAAAAAAATACACAAACTACATTGCAAATATACTAAACAAAAAACTGTATTTTCAATATATTTTCCAAATAATATTTTAATTA
The DNA here is from genome assembly GCA_039654775.1 of Spinibarbus caldwelli. NCBI lineage: Eukaryota > Metazoa > Chordata > Actinopteri > Cypriniformes > Cyprinidae > Spinibarbus > Spinibarbus caldwelli. Next base: position 23,205,816 of record CM077263.1, read on the forward strand.
AAAAAACATTACTATGAAAATGAGCTCTCTTTAATATGGTACATAATATTTAAAATACCAGTGTTATTTTATTAAAAATACCAGTGTAATTTTAGTGTCATTGAGATACTGTTATAGTTTTTATTAATATTTTGAATTGAGTTTTATTTGTACAGTATATTTTGTTATCATTTTAATTTGAATTCATTTAGTAATTTTGTTGTTTTTGTCATTTTTTAGCAGTTTTTGTTTATATATATATATATATATATATACAGGTGCATCTCAATAAATTAGAATGTCTTCTGGACAACTGTCTTCCCCATGATTGTGTAGCCTAGTGAACCAAACTGAGAGACCAGTTTGAAGGCTCAGGAAACCTTTGCAGGTGTTTTGAGTTGATTAACTGATTGACATGTCACCATATTCTAATTTGTTGAGATAGTGAATTGGTGTGTTTTTGTTAAATGTGAGCCAAAATCATCACAATTAAAAGAACCAAAGACTTAAACTACTTCAGTCTGTGTGCACTGAATTTATTTAATACACAAGTTTCACAATTTGAGTTGAATTACTGAAATAAATGAACTTTTCCACGACATTCTAATTTATTGAGATGCACCTGTATATATAGTTTATATAATTTTTTCTTTTTTTTTTTAGTTTTAGTTGATTTAGTATATCAAGTTAAACTAAATTAAAATGAGAAATATTGCCTTGACAACTAGCTGAAATAAAAAAAAAAAGTTTTTTAATATTTTATTTTTTATAGTTTTCAGTTACTTAATTTTCAAAATAGTATGACTTACCTTGTGGTACTACAACTACTACTCTTTTAAAAATGTTAGACTTATAAAGTTGTGACTTTGTGATTCTCACAAAAAAATGATTTATTATTTAATTTATTATTTAATTTATAATTTATTCAGACACCTTCAACATTTGTCACATTATCACAGTTTATTTGTTATAGTTTAGAAAATGGTAATAAAATATGACAAGAACTCAAGAGTTAAACTGTGTCAGAACAAATTCATCTTGATAATTTCAGATAACTTTGATAGAAAGTTATGTAACAAAACACGGTCAGGTCAAAGTGTCAAATCAAATTTTTGGTCCCAATTTTTTGTCCATTTTACTGGTAGTCCACTGTATGAAGAAGTTTTGGGTATAATATGTCACAGTTTACTTTATTTTGCTGTCATCACTTACATAAATGCACTATAGTGCCCTGCACCCACTAGTAAAAAAATATCAAAAATTATATCTGCTGTCTGAATAATTTTTGGTTTGACTGTGTGTGTGTGTGTGTCTTATATATATATATATATATATATATATAACAACAAAGAAATATATATATATTTGGGGTAATCACTCGTGTAAGCTGACAGCACTTCTTGTGCTCCATTTCCCCACACTGTTTCCTCCCTGCTCTCCTTTCTGGGCTAAAGAGCGAGCAGTGGTTTGGGTTTTGGTTTCAGTGCGAAAGCTTTGTATTCTGTTCACAGAATAGAGATGAAGCTGCTGGTTAACCGGGGCTCAGTGCCCTTGTTCTGTTGACTGTGAGAGCGGATGAGTCAGGCTTGTGGGGATGTCCGACTGAGGATGTCTAAGTGAGGTGTCATGGTGGGCTCAAAGAGAGTTCAGGAAGTCCAAGAACTTTCAGTGACTCTCACAAGGGATTATTGGAACACTAACATGAGACAAAGCTTTAGTTTGTGCGCAACTACCCAGAACACGCTGGCAACCCCAGAGCAATGCACTCCAAACCAGGGGTTTTCCAGGGAGCTTGGGAGTCTATGGGAAAGTTTAGCAAAAAAAAAAAAAAAAAAAACTATAATGCAAAGGTAATAAACAGTACAAAAAGAATAAATAATATTTTCAATAAAAATAGTTTAAAATGTGAATTAGAAGTAGTTTATTTTATTAATATTTAATCGTATGACTTTTGATTACTCTTGAAACAGTGATAATGTCTAATTTTGTGATAATAATAAGTTTTTATCCATCCATTCTCCAAACCGCTTATCCTCTGTAGTGTCACCGGAGGGCTGGAGCCTAAAATATAATATTTTAAATGTATTTTGTTATAAAAATCATAAAATTATTATATTATATTATATTATATTATATTATATTATTTAATAATAATAATAATAATATTAATAATAATTATTATTATCATTATATTTTATATTATTATTATTATTATTACTATTACTATTTATTATTATTATTATTATTATTATTATTATTTCATGTTTCTCTTCAGAAAAAAATGACTAAAATAGTGTCAATTTAATAGAAATAAAAATTTCCGAGTAATATTTTACAAATATTTTGTATTTTTTTTTAAACAAACACACACACATAACGTATAATAATTAATATAAATGACATTTTCTATAGCATCAAAAAGTTTGAAAACTTCTGCTCTAAACCACTTGCAACACTTTACCAACCACATAGCATAACCTTGCAATCACCCACTGGGATGGGACGTTTTGCATACATAAGCATCACTCATTTAATTCACAAAAATATAAAAAATAGTTGCGCTTTAGTCAGCTCAGCAAATAGATTTGAACATGAGACAATGGCTTTCTCTTCAAATCAAAGCAGGATGAAATATTAAACAGTGAGTGTTTTGACTTTATATTGTCCGCAAGTGTTTGCTGGGAATCATCAGTGAATTGTTTTCCATTTCCATACTCATCGACTGAAGATCAGATATTGATTCAAAGCTCGCTGTATCTCAGCTACAGTGGGGCTGTGTTGCATTAGTCTAGCCGAGGGACTCTCTCTGGACAGACGCTTGCCAAAAAACTCACTAGCGGTTTGCTTTCAGACTTCCCTGAGCTGTTAAAGAAAGCCGCCCAGACCAAGCACTCTAAGCTGAATCTTACACCACTAAACCTCCAGATATCATTAGCCTAACCACTAATCCAACACCGAGGCCTTCCCACGCTTGTGGAAATGTCTGATTGCAATAAGTAATTAACTATTGCTTATCAGATTCTTTAAATATGAGGCCTTATGTTGCAGTTGCAGTAAATTGCATTGCAATTTAATTTTTAATATAATTTATTTTGTTAATGAATTTAATTTTTAATTTCATTTAATTTAATTTAATTTTGTGGAACAGTTTGAAGCTTTAGACAAAATATTTTTAAAAATTTGCAAATGCGCTTTTGTTTAGCATCATATTTGATACATCAAATTTTTATGACTCATATAGTATGATATAGAGAAAAAAAAACAAACAAACAAAACACCCTCATTTTATTCAGAGGCTCAAACGGAGCAAAAATATGCAATTTGGTGCAATTTCGGATATTTATGTGGACCGAAAGTGAGATGAAATTCTTATTATAATGTGAATCGATAAAATCTTTATAACAGTATAGCAGAAAATAAATAAATATCAATCATCACTCTGTATCTTCCAATAATATGTAGGATGATATTTAAATGCTTACTTTTATGATCAAAGCTCTGTAGATTTTTTGTGTATGACAAAAGATGTAATGCATTGCAATATGTGATAATTTGTATATATATATATATATATATATATATATATATATATATATATAAAATTTTATTTTTCACTTGGTAAGTTCAAATAAGCTTCTCATCAACAACCTTTTTTGGCTGTTTACGCTTCGTGAGCTCTTTGCATCTTAAAGTAATTCTTATCGGTTTTGGGGTTTTTAAAGCAAAAGTACACAGATGATTTTCTGGAGAACCACAATTAAAAGTATTCTGTTGCAGTGATTATTTAGAGATGAACAAAGAAACTTTCCTCAAAAGCCTGTTGTATCAAATTTGGCACTCACATTTTAATGTGATTCTTCAAAAAATGATGTCTGGATAATAATCCTAAGTTGTTTGAGTCCAGTAAGTGTTCATCTTGAACTGTTACTAACAATAAAAAATTACTTTATAGAAATCACAAATTTTACAGCAAAATGTCATGTGAACCACAACCTCAAAGCGAATGCTTGTATAGGTCTGCTAAAAGGCCTTTTAAATCTATCAATCAGACGACTGAAGGCATGTAGTTAATTCGTGCCTTTTTTCAGTTGATCATTTAAAGGCCTCATAAATTTCCGTATTGAATATGATACAGTAGGCTTTATAGGGTTAATATAGTTAAGAAATCTGATAAGGCAAACCAGCATCCAAAATGTGAAACATACACTGTTTGCACAGCAGTAACTTGAAATCCAGGTGTGAAAAGTAAACATCTGATCAACGTAGTAGGTGTTTAGCACTACAGTTACAGTTGTGTTTACATTTTATTTGCTTAATAGATATTTGTGAGCTGCAAGATAAGCTTAAGCCACATATAATAGTTGGATAGGCTGGCTAATGTAAATTGAGAATGTTCTTGAGGGAAAACCACATGGACGTGGGGTGCAGCCAAAGCCTAAAACAATTACTGCATTCAGGCACGGCTCTAATAAAAGACACCCTTTCCTTTTCTCCCAGTGATTAAAAAAAAAAAAAAAAAAGCGTCTGTGTTTCATTGGAATTCTGGAAATGGTTTATGTCTTTTTAAATCACTTATTGTTTGCTGTGTTTATTCACTCAGAGGAACTTGGCTTCCTCAAAGCGAACCTCTCTTTTGAAATTGCTAGGTGACTGTTCATATCAAAGGCCTTATCGTTCTGGACATTCGTTTGGGATGTCGTGTCCCATCACATAGGTCATTTATATAATAAGATATAATGAATAATGTAATGAATAAAGCATAGCTTTGTTTTCCGTGAGAACTTTCTTCATGTCTCCATTTCCCCAGGGTCACATGAAGGCTGCAGGTCTCTGCCAGCACTTAATCAAAACTGAAAATGAATGTTGACTGATTAGGTTACTTTCAGATTGGGCCTCAATTAGGGTGTGCTAATTGTCCTTTCTTATGTGAGAATCCCGTTGGGAAAGCAAGGGAGGGGTTGGACCAAAATTCTCTTCTCTATTTTAGAGCAGGGGTTGTCAAACTTTTTAATGATATGGACTCCCAAAATATGATGATCCCCTTTTTAGGGACGCCATTCCTAAAATATAAGATTTATACTGTGAAACTTAGAAAGATTATAAACGTGTAAAATATAATAATAAAAAAAAAAATTTAGTATGACACTGTGTTTTTTGATCCATTATTAGAGTATTGTTAGATGTAGAAACAACAATAAAAAGGTTTTTTTTTGGGGGGGGGGTTTGTTTTTTTTTGTTTTTTTGTTTCTTTGTGTGTTATGTTTTCTTTCATAATCATTTTTATTTTGTGATTCTGTTTCATAAACGTTGATTTTGTCTTGTTTGCTGTTTTGTTTTGCTTTGTTTGTTTGGTTTTTTAAATGTTTTGTTTTATAAACATTTTTGTTTTGTATGCTGTGTTTTTGTTTGTTTCTTAAATATTTTTTTTTTTGTGTTTGGGTTTATAAGTTTTTGGTTTTATTTTATAAAAGTTTGTTTTGTGTTTTTATTTTGTTTCATAAACATTAAGGTTTTTGTTTTGTGTTTGTTTTTGCGGTTTGTATTTAGTTTTGTTTAATAAATATTTTTGTTTTGTTTTGTGTCTGTTTATATTTTGTTTTTGTTTCAAAATGTTTTGTGTATGCTGTTTTGTGTTTTTGTTTCATAAATGTTTTTTGTGTGTTTGTGTGCTGTTTTGTTTCATAAATGTTTTATTTTGTGTGTTTTAATGTTTTTGTTTCATAAATGTTTGTGTCGTTTTGTGTTTTTGTTTGGTTTCATAAACTTTTTTTTGTATTTTTGTGTTTTTGTTTCATACATGTTTTGTTTTGGGGTTGTTCTGTTGAATCAAACACTGGGGTAAGTATTGTGTTAGTTTTAGCCATTTTAACAAGCGAAATTTGTGCCAAAATACTGCAGAGTTTGATTGAACACACATGTATAAAAAAGGATATTGGAAGCTTTTCTTTTCCTTTTTAAAAGTTTATAAGCCTATTTATTTTGCCATTCCAGCTATACGTGATTATATGTAAAGTCAGTTTAGATTATTTTAGAATATTTGTCTCCTGCTCTGGGTCAGAAATTGCTGGTTTTGTATGAATGTTTGCAGTATAATATCAGACCATTGCATTCAGAAGCAGGTGTTTCAGTTGTTCATAATGAAGTTTGTAAATGTAACTTCAGTGGAAAATCAAATCAAACCCTCTCAGTTTGTAAGCAGGACACAGCTTGAAAACATGATGATATATTACGATTTAAGTCTCCTTACTGGAACCACTGTCTCACACCGGATATCTTAAGCCTTTTTTTCTCAAAAATTACACCCCCCACCACTTCAAACTCATTATAATAACAGCCCAAAGGCAGTAGCCAGTGTCAGCTGTTTAGAATACAAATTTCATTGTGCAATATTCATGCAATATACACATAATTATTGTTTTAAAAAAAAAATTGATTTAGCGATTAACTTTTTGCTTCTCTTAGAAAGCATTCATAAATGTAGTGTAAATAATTTGCAAAAGGAATGTAGACACTTGTATTTGATGATTTAGATTTTTTTTTGGTTATATCAGTTGATATTGAATATTAATTGTGAATGCTCATTTCCCATATTTTTACATTTAGATTATACCTTTGCCATCATCTAACACTCAGTTAAGTTCTAAACATTTAGTAACAACAAAATAAATATACATTTTTCATACTCTATAATTTTGTGATGCCTACATTAATTTGTAGCATTCAAAATTTAGGTTTTAGGGGTCTATTTTTAATTTATTTAGACAAAATAGTACAATATTTCCCATTATTTGTCAGTCATACTATTAAATTAATCAGAGTGTCAATATCAACCAGAATTTTCATATTAGGGGGCATTTACACAATACCATTTTATTTTTACATGGATTTTTTAAAACATTTTCAAACTTAAAATCATCAAGCTTTTATTTTGGCGGCTGGCCAGCAAGGAAGTATATGCACTGCTAGTATTTAGTGCTGGCGAGTGAAGTGTGTCTATGAATGTTACGGTTTTGCATTTTGCTCTAAAACCAGCAGCACGTAGCATAAAATTATGCATTCATTTCGAATGGGAATCTTATACAGTATTACAGTTAGTCGTTCTAAAATGGTGATTGTGCATTAACAGCTCTCAACCATGTTGGTATGCAAATGAAGGGTCTGAACTTATTTGCATGGCTCATTTTTTTCATTCATTACCACTTATGTGCACACCTGGGCATAGACATTGAATGTTGTCTGTACACAAAACTTTCAAAAACGCAATGGAAAAACTTTTCCGTTTTTAGTACATTATTGTCATGCAAACACATTAACCCTCTGGTATTGTTCATTTGGGAGTCACAACTTATGTTGTTCGCGGTCAAAACTGACTGGAGGCCATAATCGTGTAATAATTTTATTTTTGTGAAATTAATATACTATATTTTTTCTTTAATATTTTGGATTTTGAGTGTATTTCATGTTACTAATTAATATTCATATCTAAATTATGGACTTTTTTTTATAAAATGTATATATAAAATATATATATATATATATATATATATATTTTTTTTTTTAAGTTAATGCAGTAAGTTAAAAAAAAAAGCAAAAGTATTTAAAATCCATTGAATTGAGGCAGATTTGTTCCACCTTGTGGAAAAAAATAATGAAAATCACCTGTAATACCATGGTGTAGCCATTAAATGCCAGTATATCCGTATATCCATATATATTCAGTGCTGTGTATTCCTTAGTTAGTAAGCGGTGTTTTCAGACTAAATTTTGTCGCCCCTTCATTGCTATGCACTTTTTTTCTGCATTGTGGCTTATTTGTAGATTGTACACACAAAAAACATCTTTGTATTTTCGTATTTTTGCCTATTTCCCAAACATTGCCTATGGCGGTCATTTTTGATCGCGAACAACACAAGTGTGAATATTTTTTTTTTTTACGACCATTTAGCTTTTTCGAATCAAGTCCATGTTTTTTTTTTTTGTTTGTTTGTTTTTTTTTTTGTGGGTAACATAGCGACTGCCACAAAAGTCACAGTGTTTCATACCATTCCGAATGAAGTAGCGATTTTTAAAATTTCCAAACTTTTTTTTCGGTCTAAAATGACCGAACATTCCCAGAGGGTTAAAGAAATGGTTTGGAAACCATTTTCACTCTTTGCTAGTATACTTTTTGCTAGTATATTTCACAAATTGCTAGTATATTTCACAAAGTTACAAAGAAACACAACTGAATTAAATATGAAATTTTGAAGTAGAAAACTGAAATAGTACATTCTATTAAAATACGCTTTAACAATCTTTATTTTAGAACTTCAAAAGTATATTTTTTACAGTGAATGTGACACATACAGTACAATGGAGTCCAAGTCCATTAGTGACAATGCTTCTACTTTTCCACATGGTCTCAGACTTTTCAACCTCGCTGTGTGTGTTGCCACATCGAATCCTGGAGAAAAACTAAATTTAGTCTACCTAGATAAACCTCTGAGTGTAAAAGTCGTCTAAAGAGATGTGGCAGGATTCGATGCCACATCAAATCCTGGAGAAAAACGAAATTTAGTCTACCTAGATAAACCTCTGAGTGTAAAAGTCGTCTAAAGACACATGAGTCTACATGTTTTGTAGTTACCGCCCAGCTGGCGAGCGTTTTATTTGCTTGCCAAAGCCGAATTTTACCCACAATTGGAGCTTGGCGAGTGTTAATTTTGGCTCCTGCGTGCAACCGCACACAACAGGAAAAGATGTCAGGTTGAACGTCATCAAGCTCCATGCACACACGCAAGTGGCGTCCAGCAAGCCCCAGGGTGCTTTGCACGAGTTTGGAAACATCCTGGTAGCAGGACAATTTGGGCTTGATCTCTTTCGCTGAATGAGTCAAAGCAGACCCACGCTAAGATGAAGCTGTTTGTGTGCGGATGCGTTTGCAATGTGTGTATTCGCCTTCCTGCTGTTTCCTGGACTCCCACAGGCATGTGACCTCTTGGCCCGTGCCTGATTTATTCATTTGAAATCATTTAATCTGATGGGCTACATTTTGTCAAAACACTGTCTCATTAACTGTGGTCCGTGCACTTTGTTTCTCGTTCCCAAGGGGCACCAGAATAAACACACATAGAGCGAAGCGCTTGTGCTAAGAGAGGCTGCCGCGATGAATGCACGCTTTGTTCTAAGGTGTGCTGCTGTGGCCAAAAGACGATTAGCGATGTCTTGATTTACTCATGCACATAGTCTGGTCCAGTGGAAGCTGATGGATTGCATTTGAGAAGGTCACGTTATTTGAACTTTGGGCCTGTCTGCGTGCTCTTCACGAGACGCTGTCGAGAGGAAAATAGGAATGATCTGTGAGGGGAATCATTGCGTTTGACATGTCAAACGTAAGCCGGTTGATTCCCGTTCGTTGTGGCTTCAGTGGCATTGGAAGATCGTCCCAGAGGTGCTGCTTGGGTTTCGGGTCTGTGACCTTTGCTGTTTCTAGTCAGTTTTGTCATTTGTGCTATTTTCTTGTGAATTATTGTTTATCCTACCTCTGCGAAAACCTCGGTTTGGCTTCTATCAAGTGAATATGTGCTTTTTACCAGCGGGCATTGAGCCTGAAGTAGGGTTCGATGGAATGGAAGGATCGCGTCTCTGCTGGAAGCGTGGACCCGCAAAGTTCAATCTGAAGAATTTGTGGGCATGATCTTTCGTTGAAAGATTTTCCCTCAAACCGCTAATGTGCATATTGAAAATTCTGATTCACCCTGAGGATTTGACACAACTTCAGTTGTACAGGCCATTGAGAAGCACAAAACGTCTCTAATATTTCCCTTAAGGCAAAACATTACAGGCAAATTCATGCAATTTTGAGTTTTTGGGCTATTTTGCTGCCTTAGCATTCCTGAGTAGTAGAAAGAAAACATCCAAAATACACATTTATGCGTTTATTTCATTGCACTTTATCGATCATCTTTTGATTTCTGTTATCTATCTTTAAAAGCCGTTTTCTCAAAATGAAAATTTCTCCTGCTGTGGCAGAAATCGCCACTTCAGCAGCACTTACACACACCAAATTTTCTGTTTTATTCCTCTCTATATTCTGAAGGTTTTTTTTACAGAGTGCTTGTACTCTTATTAAGAAGTCAACTGAAGAAGTATAGTGAATATGTATTAGTTAACATTTGTACCCCATTCACCTGTGATGTCTTGCATTAAGGGCAAAAGTTCAACTGTATATTAAAATTTTGCCATGATCATCATTTTCCTCTTATGTTGTTAAAAATCTGTATAATAAAATGATTCTGTAAAAACTACTTTACTAATTTAAATTTACCATAATAAACTCCTGTCATAGTTGCCAGTTTAATGTTATGGAGTTGAAGTCGTATACCACTGGTTAAAAATTTATTTGTTTATATATATATATTATTATTTTTTTTTTCTTCATCAGATTTGGAGAAATGTAGCCGGGTCATTCTTACTATTCGGTGCCATTTCAGCTTGGTAACTTTCCATTAAAATTTTTTTAAATTTCCATGATGTAATCATTTTATCTGAAGAAGGGCTTGTTACACTATAAGAAAAATATGTTGGTCCAGCTCAGGATATTATTCTTGAATAATTTTTCACAAAATTCTTCACACGTGCAGGGGCTAAATGTCCATCCTGTTACAAAACATTCTCATCTCAATTAACAAGTGTTTTGAATGCACAGTTACTGAAATATTTACATTTTCTAAGAGCTAAAATGTCCCTCTCTTTACTCTGCAAATGTATTTTAAAAAAGTGTTCATAATCGGGCATTATCTTGAAAAACGTTGTTGTATTTTTGAGACACAGCATAATTTCAACACATGAATGAAAATAAATTTAAATGGAATTTTGGAACCATTTTAACTTATTTCATTTGACAATTTCATTCCCTACAAGTAACCACAAAGATATGCATAACATTTGTTAAACTTATTTTAGTAATATCAAAAAAATACTGATGTAACACGGTGGAAAGAGGGGGAAACAGGGTGGACAGGACATAACAGGGTGGACATCACAAAAAAATAAGGGTGAATTAAAGATTGTTAATTACTCTGCTTCCTGTAGATATTTTGTCACCATAAAGTGTTATACTTCCTGAGAATTGTGTTATTAGAGAAACATTCAAGGACCATGTTCAAAGGGACTTTTCATCAGAGTAACGGGGGGGCATTCAGTTCAGGGACACATGTTTTAAAGACTTTAAGCATTAAAAATGTATAAATAACAAAAAAAATTTTTTGATGAGGAATATTATAAATAAGAATATACAGCAATATTGAAAAAAAAAATGGAATTTGTTTGATTTTTATTAATTATATTTGTGGCTGAAGTTATGAAAGCTTACTTGGGCAGTTTAGCCTACTTGCACTAAAATAAGAGTAATTATTTTTAATTAATTAATTTTTAAGTAAATATTTATTGTGTTTGATTGTAGAGGGGCAGTAACTTTGTAAGATTAGCATTCAGAAACAAATATTAGCCCATTTTTACACAAAATATACCACATTATATCATGGGGACTCAAATGGCACCGAATAGTAGGAATGACCCAGCCATACATCACTTGCTCAGTAATGGATCCTCTGGAGTGAATGGGTGCCGTCAGAATGAGAGTCCAAACAGCTGATAAAACATCACAATAATCCACAAGTAATCCACACCACTTCAGTCCATCAGTTAACGTCTTGTGAAGTGAAAAGATGTATGTTTGTAAGAAACAAATCCATCAAGACATTTTAACTTGAAACCGGCTAAAATACGAGTCCTTTATCTGTAATATTGCTTTCTTTAGTGAAAAAGTCCTCTGGTCTGAATCAGAAGAGAAATATGCACAGTTTTCAAGTGAAAACAGTCCAAAACAGCTCTAAAAAAATATGTCAGTGGATTTGGATGTGAGGGACAACAAGAGATGGGCTTTTCACTGGAGAAAGCGTTATTATGGATTATAGCCGGAAGCAATGGTTTAAAATTAAAATGCCCTAATGATGGATTTGTGTATTACAAACATGCAGCTTTTCACTTCAAAAGATGTTGATTAATGGACTGGACTGGACTGGAGTGGATTATTGTGATGTTTTTATCAGCTGTTTGGACTCTCATTCTGATGGTACCCATTCACTGCAGAGGATCGATTTGTGGGCAAGAGATGTAATGATAAATTTCTCCAAATATTTCCTGATGAAGAAACAAACTCATCTACATCTTAGATGGCCTGAGTAAATTTTCACATTTTCATTTTTAGGTGAACTATTCCTTTAAGTGGAGAACCCTAGAGAAAATAAACATTAGATGCAGATTTGCATGAAATGCTGCATGGTTGTGTTAGTCATAAATTTAAATATATCAAAGTTTCCAATGTTGTCGTTCTGTTTCTGTTTATGGCAGTTGGTGTGTGAGGTTTTTCCTTTATTACTTACACAGTTTAGCTGGCAGTCTGCTCTGTATACTTATTAAATCTCTCTGTTTGCAGGGTTTCAAGACCAAAGATGGATATTTGGTTGTGGCAGCGGGAAACGACCAGCAATTTATGAAAGTGTGCAAAGTAAGCAGAGACTTTTTTATTATGGACTTCAAATACGGATATTAATAAATCTAACTAAGCTTTATTTGTTCATTTCAGTCACAGTCATATTTTATAGCTATATGCATTGGTTTTGACTGATGGGAAAAGACTTCACATTTCCTAACAGTTCTGTCATCAAATGTGTCTGTTTGCCAAGGTCCTGAGCATGAATGGCCTGGCAGAAAGCCCGAAGTAAAAAAGCAAGAGTTCAGCACCGTAAAGAGCTGCTGCAGATTCTGTCCGAGAGGTAAGTGTCTGTTTCCTCTGAAGTCAACATGAAATCAAACCCAAACCTGTGAGTGTTGTGCACTATTCATCAGTGCACATTATTTTAGACAGTAAATGTTTGAGGAAATAATGTCTTTTTAGTTGTTCATTAAAATGCAATAGCTTGCTCCACCTTTGAAATTGCCCTTTTTTTTTTTTTTTTTTTTTTGGGCTTTTTAACTGGTTAAAGGGTCAATGACAAATGAGTGTTCAATATAAATTAAAGGAAAAAAAAATATTAATATATATTATATTTTCTTTTTCTTTGTGTGTGTTTTGATGCAACTTTTTTATTTATTTATTTATTTGTTTTGTTGTTTTTGGTTTGATTTATTTTTATTTATTTATTTATTTATTCTTTTTTTAAATTTATTTTTGTTTTTATTTGTGTTTTGTGTTTGGTTTGTTTTTTTGTTTGTTTGTTGTTGTTTGTTTTGTTGTTGCTGTTGTTTTGTTTTTTATTTTTTGTTTGGTTTGGATTTTTATCTTGTTTTTTTTTTGTTTGTTGTTTTTCATTTGTTGTGTTTTTGTTGCTGCTGTTTTATTTTTTGTTTAGTTTGGCTTTTTTATCTAGTTTTTTTTTTTTTGTTCGTTTGTTATTTTTCATTTGTTTTGTTTCTATTGTTGCAGTTATTTTGTTTCTATTTATTTATTTTTTGCTTTTATTTATTTTTTTTTTGTTTTGTTTTTTTTTTGACATCTACTCACCTTCATGCATTTCCAAACCCATATGATGTACTTTCATCTGCGTAACTCAAAAGAAGATGCTTTGAGAAATGTTTATGCTGCTCTTTTCCATACCGTGATTGTAAATGGGCACTGGGGCTGTTGAGGATGCAAAAGCACCATAAAAGCTCATGTGCAATATTTATACTCTTGAAGAATATTTCAGGTGAGAAACAGACTAAAATTAATTTTAGTCTGTTTCTCACCTGAAACATTCTTCAAAAAAACTGAAAAACTGCTGCAGCTTTAACATCTTAATCAAAAGTAAAATGACGAAGACGTACCATTTCCATTTAATGCTGACTGTATTAGTTGATAGATGCTGGAAAAAATAGCAAAACAAAACAGAAAGCCAAAGATGTTCCTTGTCACATCCTAATTTTCAGTTTCTGATGCATTTTGTGGTCAATGTGAAAGAACTGCGAAAGCATTCTATTAAGAAACCAAATTAATGGTTGTTGCATTGAAACATTTTGTTTGCATACCATACTCTTGGCAACAATATGATTGTTGTTTGCAAAAAATCTGTACCAAAGTCTGTACAAAATTCAAACGGCACATTCTGACTGGATGAATCAGCGTCAGTCACCAAAGGCCAAGACATGCTGTGTGAGAGTATGTTTACAATATGAGAAACCTTATATGTTTACAGTGTTGCTCGGAAGAGAAGCCCAGATTAACTTTAATTATAGTGGGCATATTAAGTGAAATCTTTCAAAGTGTGTTGGTGGATTTACACAGTGCTGTTGTCCTGAAGGGACAGGGAGAGGAAGTGGCCACATATGACTTGCATTTCAGCTCATGTTATCGTGCCCATGCCCCGTTTTCCAGCACCCTCCCTTCTGTACCTTCTCAGACCTTCATTCAGGCCTCTGTCCTCCTTCAGGTTCATGCAGGAGACGACTGGAGAGTGGTTGAGACGCTTCGAAGGCACTGGTGTCCCCTGTGGCCCTATCAACAACATTCAGCAGGTGTTTGCCAAGCCTCAGGTTAGTTTGAGGTCACATCAGTGATTTAAAAGAGTGGTTTTCCTTCAGAACTGAGATTTTACATCGGACCTAAAGTGGTGGCCCAACTCGGTGCAAACAGTTGTATTTGTACAAAAATGTGTTGAGTGTGTGTGTGTGTGTGTATGTGTGTGTATATATATATATATATATATATATATATATATATATATATATATATGTATGTATAAAGTAACAAGCTTTTTTTTCCAATAATTGTAATTTTAGTTTCAGTTCTAGTTAAATATATATATATATATATATATATATATATATATATATATATATATATATATATATATATATATATATAAATTAATTTTACTTATAATTTGTAATTTTAATATATATATACATAAATTGTCTGAACTTATTGACAAAGAAAAACTAATCCCACTTTCCGTAAATATATGTAATAGAAAGCAATTTTTAAAGTTATTATGTTTTATTTTTTCCTCATCTGTAAAGCATTTTGTCATACAAATGCTAGTTCTTGGGAAAAAGTAGTTTTGCAGTGGAAAAGTGATATTTTAACTATTTTAACAGCTTAACTATTGTCAGGCTACTGAAACATGCACAGTAGGTAAATTAATAGCATTTCTTCTTAGCTACTTAGTTCCTCCCCTGGGAGTACAGACATCCAGAGATACACCATAAAATAGTAAGTGTGATAGATTGTCTAGTAGTACCTACTGAATGACCCAGAAAAATATGTGTCCTCTGTTATTGCTGAGATTGCTTAAAAACAAGTCAAGGTCATTTCTTTGATCAACATCAGTAGCTAATAAAGTGAAAAGTGAAACACTATCATATGTACAGGCCCCTGGAGCAAGGAATTTAACACTGCTGCAATTTGAACCCGATTTTGTACACCAAAGATGCAGAAGTTCCCGTCCACACATACACACACTAATGTTTAATTCCTACCACATGTTGGTACAGAGAGTGCATGCACTTAAAGATCCCATCAGCGCGCAGAGGCTCTCGCTCCACCACATCATATGATCAGAATTAGCAACTATTGTTTTTGTGCGTGTTGATTCGAAACACTCATTGAATCTCTAGTGAGGGTATCAATATTTAATTTTCCCTATGTGGCTTGCTATATTTAGCCTTTCACTACCACTTTTACTCAAAGAATTTAAAAACATATTAGTCATTCATAGTTACATAATCGAAGGCAGTTTAAAGTTTTGCCATCTGCCAGAGAACAACTAGAGAACATGTATACCATGTGTTAAATTTAGAAAAATAGCTGCACAAACATACACATTTCTCTCAACACAAACTGACCACTGAAACCACACCACATCGTTATCTCTTTGAAGATACATAGACATATTAAAATGTATTGAATTTTGGCATGTTGTCTGGTTATATAATTGGTTATTTCTTAGGCACATTTAAACTTTTACAAACTTTTTTAGAAAAACTCAAATTAAATTTGTTATTTTTATAATTTTGTCTGAAACGTCATGAACATTCACACATCTCAAATCATGTATTGTGTTTGATAGCATCTTGTGTGTGAGGGAGATGACATTTTGACACATTTTTGGAATAAAAAGGCCAACTCCTTTGTATAGCTAATTCACATGTACATACACACACACACACACACACACACACACACACGCTGGGTTTCCATGTTTTATGGGTTCATTCCATAGACGTAATGGTTTTTATACTGTACAAACTGTATTTTCTATCCCATTACCCTAAACCTGCCCTTCACTCAAAACTTTTTTTAGATTTGTATAAAACTTAATTCTGTATGAATTATAGGCTTTTTTCGTCATGGGGATCAAAAATGTAAACAAATAAACTAATTAATTTAAAAAAAAGTCCTCACAAGGCCAAAATTTACTGTTAATACTATATTTGTAAGGACATTTGGTCCCTAGAACATAGGGAATACCAGGTACACACACAGACACACACACACACACACAGTAAAATTGATGTTTGTGGTGGAAATGAGTCATTTGTGTGATTTTTTTTTTTTAAGTCAGCTAATAAGTTCTTAAATGTAATTCAAATTTTCTGTTGATTTTCATCAAAACATAAAGAGTGAAAAGATTGTAAGTATGGGTAGAAAAAAAAAAACTAAATAAAAAGTAAGAAAAATAAATGATGGCATGATACAAAAATCCAAGATATCCAATATTAATATAACAAAATGGGAAAAGAAAAAATTGAAAAGACACTTCACTTTTTTTTTTTTTTTTTTGCATTTCTTTTTGTCAACATCTGTGCATATAACAAACGATTTTGTACACATCTTATAGACAACTTATGTCTTCTGTTTTGACATATATCTATATGTCTTCAACCTGACCCCATTGTCACTTATTGCACCATTTAAGTTGTCATTCATTGTCAGTGTAGTTCTCTACTATTTAGCGGATGCTATTATAATATATCAGGGTCATTTCCCCTGGAGTAACATGAGGTTAAGTGCCTTGTTAAACAGCACAATTGGAATAATTTTTCAACTCTCGTGGGATTTGAACCTTTCAATTGCAAGCCATTTATTTATTTAATTAATTAATTAATTAATTATATCACAATCATTTACGATAATAATACAACAATAATGTAATAAAATTGCATAATGGATTAATTTTCATGAAATTGGGTTGTGTAACCCTAAAATAGCGTCAGCATTCAGTTTTGTGTCAGATGATATGGAGCATTCACGCCTCCATATCATCTGAGAAATGCCCAAAACTATTGCATCCTGGTGAACTTTTGACAGCCGAAGCTGATGATTCCATCTGGAGATCATATCCATCAGAGGATGACACGAATCTGTTAGCCATTGCTCCTTTTGACCGAACGACGAAAACCAAAAACATCCAGCGATCACTGGAGAAATCAGCAGTAGCTGCAAGGGCACGGAGGAAATTAGCCGACAGACGTGAAGAGCGAGCTAAGGAGATGATTCAGGAGAAGGGACAGCTGCACATGTACAGGACAGAATACCAGATGGAGAGGATATGGACGGGGAGGTTAGTATTAGAGCAAGATAGAGTGGGTGATATTAAGACTTAGTGGACGAGGAGGGGCTCTACGACAAGACAAATGAGGAAAGCAGATGGAATATGGGTAGGGCGGTCAAAGAAATTCATGCTGAGCTTCCATAAGAAGCACAAGGTCATGTGGCCTGATTAACTGATCTAGTGCTTGAACATCAGTGGGGTTTATCTTCACTTTTGACCAGAGATGGAAACCAAACCCGGTCGATAAATCAGCCGTTTTCCGGGTGACCTTCAGCCTGTTGAAACATTATAATTCAGTGTTCTTTCTTCTTCATGAAACATAACTTCAACTATTCCTGACTTTCTTGTCATCTACCTCTTCTGAAGTTAGAAAAGTTACCAAGTGTCCGCTGTGTGCACAAGCATTATTCAAGATTTCTTTCTAGGAACTATTGGAAACCTTTAAAAGGCCTAGTGGGGATTAGACTTGCATAACTAGACCTTCAGACTGACGGCAGAAGGTCTGGACTCCGTCACAGCTTTCATCGGCGCAACAGGTTATCTGACTGACATGTAAAGCAACCAATCAGCATTTGTTTTAATAAATTTACCGGCTCTACCTAAGCAATATAAGCGGTTGCATAGGGCCCCTGTGGCCACCAGGGGGCCCCATGCCAGAGGTTCAGACAGTAATGACTGGTAATTATTACTTTGATAATGAAGAGGTGGTACTATCAATCTGGTGCAGAGAAGAGGAAAAATAGAAATTGAATTTCGAAAAGATGCTGGCGGTTTAGCTCGGCATTTGCGAGTGCTTTGAAGACTGTGTCAATGTAACAACAGTGTCAGCGTGGTGTGGTGTGTTATCATGAGCTAGGGCTGGGACAATAAATCGATGCATCGCGATTTGTGGATTTTAGGAATGCATCGCGATTCTCTTTGGAATCGATTCTGAGCTTAGTTTTTAACAGCAGATGGCGCTCTAGGCTAGCTCTAGGCTTTAACCGCACACTCAAATGCTCATGAAGAAGAGCCCTAAAGAGCGCTTGTTCGTTCAGCTAGTGGTTAAATGTACTTATACCTCAGCTCAAAATGCTTTTACGATGCGAGATTAATGTAAACAGCCCACTGTGAACACCCTTGTAATTTGCTTCAGCCTTTTCGAGCTTTATGAATGATTATTTGAGGTTTAAGTGGTGTGTGTGTGTAAGGAACTAGAAGCAAGCAGAGTACAGTTGTTTCTAAAACACGCAGTGCCATCTGCTGTTAAAAACTAAGCTCAGAATCGATTCCAGAGAGAATCGCGATGCATTTGGAAAATCGCAGAAGCAATGCAGAATCGTTTCTCAATTCTCGATGCATCAATTTAATCTCCCAGCCCTATCGTGGACACTTCAAAATTATAGTTCTGAAATTGTTAAGCTGCTTTTCCATCGACCAGTTAAATTTTACAACACTGTGTGTTTGCTGCGTGAAAGTTCACTCTCTGACAGTAGGTGGCATTTATGGAACAGCAGAAATATAGTGGTTACAATAGTTACGCCTGTGCACAAAGCAGCTGATTTGTTGTACAGTTTTCAAACAGCCATTTTTGTATTCGCTTTGGCGTTTATCAAACAACTTAAAATCCTTGATCACTTTTCCAACATTTCTTTACATTTATACATTTTAATCTGGACTAAAACATTCCAGCCCAGAAAAGAGATTCTCTATTATTATTATTATTAATAATATATTATTCTCTATTGTAATATTCATAACTCATTGGCAGGCGTTTTTGCTTTATTAAAGCATTTATCTCACTAAATTTTGATGCATTTCTCTGAAAGTGATAGTTAAACTTTTTAAATGTTTAGTTTGCTTAATAAATAAATATATCTTAGTGGCGACCACTTTTGAAAATCTGCTTAGGGCCCCCAAAATTCAAGGGCTGGCCCTGTTTAGGGGCATGAAAATGTAAAGCTGATGTTGTGCAACCAATAAACCATTCAAACAAGAATGTCATCTTCAGTCGTCAAGAGTCTATGCCATGAACTTCACTTACTTTTGAAAATCCAGGGTTTTACTTGATCCTGATTAACTAAAGGCTGTCATTATCACAGTTGTAAACACAATGGCTTTCTTCTTCAATGAGGGAATTTGGCATCTTTGTTTCCAGGCGGACTGATAAAAAACATGACACACACTTCTCCCGAAAGTCCTGCAGAATTCAACCAATCAGATGACGACTTCGAAACTCCCGAAGTGTTTCCCATTTTGAGTGCCATTTTTATGCCATTTTCAGACGTTCAGCCAATGGTTTGTGGACGTGACATCTGAAGCTGAGACTTGATGATGATGGCTGATGATGGCTGTATTTTAATGTAATTGAAACATTTAAGTGCTCACAGGCCTTCTTATAAAGTTCTCACTTGATTGTGATACACAAATAAACAGTGTTCGACATCAGTGGAAAGTAATAAAAATGGGATTTGAAGTTGTTTTTTGAATATTGAAGAAATTATCATGGCATGCACGGATGAGAACTTCTGGTTAAGCCTCTCGTTTTCATCTTCTGTTGGTCTTTTGAAGCATGTTTGGGTTTCTGTGAAATTACTAAAGCTTAATTTGTAACCCATTGAATGTTGGAAAAAATCAAATAGCGAGAGTATTGTTAGGCGTCTCAGACTGTCTGTAAAGTTTCTGTCGTCATTTTTTAAATTTTTTTGATGGACCTCTATTGTCATCAAACAAGTGGAAAAAATCCCTGTTGAACCATTTGAACTTTTTCAATGATATTTTTTGGCCCCGTTTCCAGTTTCCAGTGATGTTTGCTTGACGTTCATTGACTTGTTCCTCAATGCTCCCCATGCGCATAGTATCATGTTGCTCATACTTCATTTTTGAGAATCACATCCGTGACAGTCGGGTTATGTTTTGGTCTGGAGCTATTGTCGCTCAATCTTGGTCCCCGGTTGCTGTCTGAATGTAGCAACAATGTGCAGGTTATCACCCGTTTCACAGCTGAGCCACACACCTGGACGAGGTCCGGTGAAATATTAATATTAATATTGGATATTTCCAGAGCATCATTCCTGTTGTATCAGGTGCCAGGCCCAGATGTTGGATTTGGACAAAATGGCTCCCAGATGTGATCATGGTTGAATGCTGAGTATTCACATGGGTGAAAAAAAAGGAAGGAGAAGAATTTCTGGAGATGAATCTCTTCCTTTTTTGAGCTTCCAAGCCGAACTGAATAACTGAATGTTATTGTTGTGTTTGAGTGTGTGCATGTGTGAATGAAACCCTGTTTATCTGAATCTTGTTTGAACTGCATAGTGAGTCTAAACCTGACTTTGTTCCAGCAATCCACGGAGGGCTCAGAGTGAAATCCACACCGCCCTGATCTCCTGCTTGTTGTGACTTATGAAGTCAAGCTATCATTTTTTAAATCTCTTTGAAAATCTCTTTTTTGGAAACCGTCTATCCTTTTTCTTTTTTTTTTCTTCATTCAACTTTGTACATTTTTTGCCTTAAGCATGCTAAGATATAATGCTCATCAGGCACTTTCCACTAATAGGGTACAAAATATACCTTAACAATTATTTATTCACTGACTGTCTGTTGAAAAACCTGCGGAAAATCGTAAACCTCACTAGGTCAAATTAGATATTACACAAGCTGTTAAGTTTAAGATTTACTACAAAGTTTGCAAATTTTGTCCCAAATTTTGGTGAAAATTTGC
Organism: Spinibarbus caldwelli; assembly: GCA_039654775.1. Taxonomy (NCBI): domain Eukaryota; kingdom Metazoa; phylum Chordata; class Actinopteri; order Cypriniformes; family Cyprinidae; genus Spinibarbus; species Spinibarbus caldwelli. The sequence goes on from CM077263.1 coordinate 23,227,071, forward strand.
TCCATGTCTAAATGCACTGATTTTTGTGATCAGCATTTTTTTTATCAATACGAATTCATTAAAAATCATGATTAAATAGACAAGTAGTAATATTTATTATTATTATTATTATTATTATTATTATTATTATTTATATTCAAATTGTTATATAATTACATTTATCTCTAAATACTGTATTTTTATTTTATTATGAAAAAGTGTAATTAAAATAGTAATGTTTCTTATATATATATATATATATATATATATATATATATATATATATATATATATATATATACACAGGTGCATCTCAATAAATTAGAATGTCGTGGAAAAGTTCATTTATTTCAGTAATTCAACTCAAATTGTGAAACTCGTGTATTAAATAAATTCAGTGCACACAGACTGAAGTAGTTTAAGTCTTTGGTTCTTTTAATTGTGATGATTTTGGCTCACATTTAACAAAAAACCCAACAATTCATCTCAACAAATTAGAATACTTCATAAGACCAATAAATAAAACATTTTTAGTGAATTGTTGGCCTTCTCTAAAGTATGTTCATTTACTGTATATGTACTCAATACTTGGTAGGGGCTCCTTTTGCTTTAATACTGCCTCAATTCGGCGTGGCATGGAGGAGATCAGTTTGTGGCACTGCTGAGGTGGTATGGAAGACCAGGTTTCTTTGACAGTGGCCTTCAGCTCATCTGCATTTTTTGGTCTCTTGTTTCTCATTTTCCTCTTGACAATACCCCATAGATTCTCTATGGGGTTCAGGTCTGGTGAGTTTGCTGGCCAGTCAAGCACACCAACACCATGCTCATTTAACCAACTTTTGGTGCTTTTGGCAGTGTGGGCAGGTGCCAAATCCTGCTGGAAAATGAAATCAGCATCTTTAAAAAGCTGGTCAGCAGAAGGAAGCATGAAGTGCTCCAAAATTTCTTGGTAAACGGGTGCAGTGACTTTGGTTTTCAAAAAACACAATGGACCAACACCAGCGGATGACATTGCACCCCAAATCATCACAGACTGTGGAAACTTAACACTGGACTTCAAGCAACTTGGGCTATGAGCTTCTCCACCCTTCCTCCAGACTCTAGGACCTTGGTTTCCAAATGAAATACAAAACTTGCTCTCATCTGAAAAGAGGACTTTGGACCACTGGGCAACAGTCCAGTTCTTCTTCTCCTTAGCCCAGGTAAGACACCTCTGACGTTGTCTGTGGTTCAGGAGTGGCTTAACAAGAGGTATACGACAACTTTAGCCAAATTCCTTGACACGTCTATGTGTGGTGGCTCTTGATGCCTTGACCCCAGCCTCAGTCCATTCCTTGTGAAGTTCACTCAAATTCTTGAATCGATTTTGCTTGACAATCCTCATAAGGCTGCGGTTCTCTCCGTTGGTTGTGCTTCTTTTTTTTCCACACTTTTTCCTTCCATTCAACTTTCTGTTAACATGCTTGGATACAGCACTCTGTGAACAGCCAGCTTCTTTGGCAATGAATGTTTGTGGCTTACCCTCCTTGTGAAGGGTGTTAATGATTGTCTTCTGGACAACTGTCAGATCAGCAGTCTTCCCCATGATTGTGTAGCCAAGTGAACCAAACTGAGAGACCATTTTGAAGGCTCAGGAAACCTTTGCAGGTGTTTTGAGTTGATTAGCTGATTGGCATGCCACCATATTCTAATTTGTTGAGATAGTGAATTGGTGGGTTTTTGTTAAATGTGAGCCAAAATCATCACAATTAAAAGAACCAAAGACTTAAACTACTTCAGTTTGTGTGCATTAAATTTATTTAATACACGAGTTTCACAATTTGAGTTGAATTACTGAAATAAATGAACTTTTCCACGACATTCTAATTTATTGAGATGCACCTGTATATATAAAACACCAGGTTTGTTGTGCTTGCTGGTAGGGATGCATAATGTTGTGCTCATATATCAATATGAAAAAAAAAAAACAGTGCACCTAAGTAATCAGCCAATAATGTCAAAATTATGAGATGTTGTATGATCTTTGTTGTTGGTTACAGCCACAAAGTTTAAGACTTATGACGTGGAACAGGCCAAATTGCTATTTTAAGGAGGGATATTGACGTGATGTTTAAACTAGCTACTTTTCTTGTTAGGTTCATTTTATATTTTATATGCAATATATTGGATAATGTCATTTTCTAACAAAAAATCTGTGATTTGTGTCTCTGTTACTTAAATTGTCATGGGACACCAAAGTGTATTTGTGAAAACTGCCAAGAAACCACAAACCCTTTATGAATTTTATGAATGGAAATAAATGTAATGCCTCAAAGACAACATTATTTGATGACAAAAAATTAAGTGTGACTCAGAGGATTGAATGCTGACCTTTAGTTTTCCTGAAATACATCTCTCCGTGATTTTCGAGTGGATATGGAAATGTTGGCGTAAACCAGCTGCACACAATAACAGATAATTACCGACCTTGGTGTTGTCTCATAGCAGAGTTTTCCACCGAATGTTTACAAGTACAGGGATGTTTCCGGGCCCCGTGGACCTTCAAATGCACCCAAATGAGCGAAGAGCCAAGCAGTGGAGCTTAAACAGATGTTGCTGCAGCAGGAACAAACGCTGTTGCTGCAGTAATTGGTCCAGTCACGTGAGAAGGTCCAGTAAGTTTGGATAGTCTCTGTCACTGTAAATGTTTGAGTAATGGAGGTTTATTCTGAAAGCCGACTCCAGTTCTTCTTTCTTGGCTGAAGACTCGAGGATGTTCCCCATTGTAGTGGCCTAGGGCCCTTGTGAAAAAGACAGACCCGTGTACTGTAACTAGATAGTTCGACACACACGCTGCTTGGATCCTAGTCCACATGATGAACTTCATTCCTTACTAACTGTTTTGCTCCTCTTGGAGCTGGTATTTACAATGAATGAGTGCAGAAACAGTTGAAGTGAAGTTCACTGCTGTTTTCTGGTGGGAGGAAAACAATTGGAAACTTTGAGTAACCTCAAAAGACCTTAACATTTGCGTAACTGAGTATGGAATTATGTTGTGGAGATATTCGGAAAAGACAAGCCGATTGACTTCAACAGTTCGTGAATGAAGAGAGTAGGGTAAACTGTGCAAGTTTTTGTCTTTGTTGTTGTTGTTTTTGTTTAAATTAGTTTTAATTCTTCTTTTTATTATCTGTGTTTTTTGTTCTGTCACTGTCATTCTGTTGTACTGTGGAAGCTTCTGTCACGAAAACAAATTCCTCGTATGTGTAAACATACCTGGCAATAAAAGCTCATTCTGATTCTGATTCTGATTTTAGTAATTTTATATATACAGTTTGGTATATATATACACAAAAAGTAAAAAAGTAATATATACACAAAAGGTTATATTTTCTAAATCATATATATCTATATATATATATATATATATATATATATATATATATATATATATATATATATATGAATTAAATAAACTTAAACTTAACTTGTAAAGATTGGATTTAAAAAAGCGATCAAATATGCTTTTCTCATCTCCTCTCAATCCTTTAATTCTTTCTAAATATTAAAATTGCAAAAAATTGTTTGCAGTTTGCTAGTTTAAAGATTAAGTTACCGCACTCTCTCCTACTTTGATTTGTAACACATTTAAACGACTGGTTTTGTCATCAGCTTGGATAACCTCGGACTTTCTCATCACAAGAGGAGCAGTAATGCAATGACAAAGTGAGGATAGACAGTTTCCTTTGTTTTGCAGTCAATAAATGTCTGGATCATAGTCTAGATGACACTTCCATGAGATGCTGGTTTATGGTTGGTGTTATTTCTCTTGGACACTTCAGCTAGCAAGAATAAACAGGGGTAACAGAAATTATTGGAGCCGTTGTGTGAACGTCAGGGAAAGGGCTGGTGTAAATTACAACGTGAATTCCCAAGCCTCTGATTTTCCCATGGTCTTCATCCAAAGTCCACCCATCATTGATATTTTTGTATAGAGTAACCATCTGTGGGACAAAAAAAAACCCAGTTGATTTACAAATTCCGCTGATAAGTACGTCTAAGTATAAATCGAAGTAATTGCAAATGTGCCGAAGTCAGTCAAACAAGACATGATCATTTATTTTCTTCGCAAATATTTCAGTTCGCACCATCGCCTGCTTCCGCAATCACAACTTTTCTTTTCATCCTTGGCAGTACATTGGTATACATAATATTGTGTCAAATTTTTCCCCGTAATCCTTCATTCGCACGTCTTGGAGGAAGTTCCAGCGTCTCGAATGGAACGTCGTGCATTCTGAGTTTCAGCTGGCTGAGCGTTAAATCCTGTCAGTTGGCGCTGTGATCCCCGACAGCAAGCGCCGCTCTCCACCCCGTCCTCTCTGAATCACTGTACCTTATTCTCTGAGCAGCCAGCGGACTGTTTGCTTGATTTCTTTGGGATTAAGCTCCCCAGGAACGGAGTGAATGAAAGGCAAGAGCGTGATTGTGGTGCATTTTTCACATGAACAGTGCAATGGGATCCACCCGGTGGTCATAGTCAATTAAACTAAACAGCTGTTGAGCGGAATGATCTTCACTGAGAGTGTATTGTACAAGTGGACATCTGGCCTGCATTAGGGTACTAGCAAAAATGTTCAACTAAGCAGCGTTCGTAACTGCGAGAGCAAATGCGTTTCCGAACGAATGCGCTTCCAAATGAGGATCAGAGAGAATGTCATAAATGAAAATCAATCTGATGATTTATATGGCTGAATCACTTTGATGGGGGTGGCCAGATTGCATGACTGACCTTTTACCCAGTGTCTGGTACAACTATTTTATAGTTTAAAGGAAAAGTTGATGTTCCAAGCCCGTAAATGTTATTTTGTCTGTGGAACAAAAAGGTGTGAACACAGCTTTTTTCCGTACAGCAGTGCTGCATTCCACGCAGGGCCTAAAACTAACATTTTACTACATCTGCCAATGGCTGGGGACTTGAGAAAATGTAATGAAAAATATTTTTTACCGACCATAAAACTGTATTTGCATTATTTCATTAAAAAAAAGGCAGAACGAATTGGTTAAACATATCTAATTGTTGTTGTTGTTGTTGTTATTATTATTATTATTATTATTATTATTATTAATGCTTAATCAAATTATAATAATTAAACCAATAAAGAAATATTATTATAATAATATAGAACTGTAAAATATTTCAAAATAATTAACTTAAATAATAATATAGTACTAATAATATTGATATACTAATATTTTCTATTACAACAGTACAATACTAATATAAATAGTTCATTTTTCTTTGCTTTGCTTTTTTTTTTTGGTGGAAATCAGCAGGGAAACCTCTGTTTTGAAATGTTTCTCTCTTGTTTACAGCTGATTTATAAATGATTCATTTTACAAACTTGGAAAGATGTTTGGTGCATGTTGCATTTTCAAAATGCATATCGCAATGCATAAACCATATCGCGTTCCCTGGCATTGTTAGAATTTATTAAAAAGTTACCGGCCAACTGGCTAGTAACACTGTTTCACATACTCGCCAACTGCTGATTTTTCCTCATATTTGGTGCTTGGTGAGTGTTAATTTCAGGCCCTGATTCCTTTATAAAGTCATGCAATAGCTTTGTGCAATGAACAAACTAAAACTGAAGTCATTATTTTCTCTCTGATGAATCATGGAGGTCATTATGCAGTTTTCAAAACATTGTGGTGCAAGTTGGACATCAATAACATCAAGCATCTCTGGCTCTTGTCTTGTGACTAAACATCATGGAGTTAAAAATGTGGTAAACACACAAAAATATGATTTTATTTATTTATTTTTTTTTTCAGGTTTGGAATGAAATGGGGATAACTGTTTCTTTGCTACACTAAACATTATGCCAGTTCCCTTCATCCTAATCTTCATCCTAATCAAGATTGTTATAATATTGTATACATTATCATATTGGTTATTGGCTTATACTAGAGCTTTTTTAAAAACAACACTTATTGGATAATTGCATGGTACAATAACAAATAATTTAATAGATGTAGATTTAATCTTCAGCAAATAAATCATATAGAGTGCTATTTGTGTGCAGTTTGTAGATGCTGTCTGTATACAGCCTTTCAGATTGTTCATTTATGAGGTGCAATTTCAGTAAGGATGCAGCTATAGAAGTCAGGAGGCACAGGTTTAGGAACATACCCAATAGAGTGGGGGAACCATGGTGTCAGAATCTGGAAGAGTAATTCGCCTCTGGTTCCTTTGAGATTTTCCTATGGGGTTTTATAAAGTGTTTTTTTCAATTTATGAGTAAAATAAAGTCTGTGGTAAACAAAATGTGACGATACTTGTACGTTTTATTTTACAATGTAAACTGCACACACTCACACCCCAAATGTTCTTATCTAGTTACTTATTAAAAACATACGTTTTCAAAAATGAACATAACTGCTTCAAAATTTGTGTTTTGGGTATGGATGTGCGTAATTTACGTTGTAGAACAAAACGTCAAAGTATAGTCACGTTATGTTTACCATAGGCTCTATTTTACTCATAAATTGAAAGTAAAAAAAAAAACAAAACAAACAAAAAAAAAAAAAAACATTATAAAACCCAAATAAGATAATCTCAAAGGAACCAGCAGTGAATTACTCTTTCGAGTTCTGATGTCATAGTTCCCCCACTCTATATTGTAGAATTATAAACAAGTAGAAGTAAACTAGCTCAACTAACCCTCTACCTTTATTGAGCCAATAAGGCTGAACAGCCTGTCAGGCACAAAGCAAGGTATATTGTATATCATACACTGGCATTCCTTGTATGATTTAGCTGGCAGTGCTTCTTTTGATCATTGCTAGGGTGTCCAGGTATTTCACAGGTCTATAGGTGTCTCTTTAAGGGTACTGCCCCAGTGACAAACTCTTGTATTTTTCTTTTTTTTTTTTCTGACAATGTTTATTACATTAAAAACTTTAAAGAATAGAGATTTTTGTCAGCTGTGGTCTAGGGTTTAGCACACATGCTCACACAAGCACATCAAGCTGTGGTGCTCGTTTGGGAAACTAAGATTCAGGCCCATATTGCATCACATTCCCATTTCTTCTCTCCCTATTTGGACCAAACTAGAGAAGGTCAGATAAATTTGTGCTTTGCAGATGTACAGTATTTTGTGATTATAATCTTTTCAGAATCAAACATGTCTTGCACAGTCTTGGTAAAAATTAGGGTGCAAATCACATAGAATTTTTAGGCAAACTCAAGAGTCCTCAGAGAAATCTAATCTGTGTGGATAGGAATTTCTGTGATTGCGGTGTTGACACTTCTAATTCATTTAGACATTTGCTGAATGCTGCAACTAAAGCTAAATTTCTCTTTACAGTGCCTAGTGCACTTTGACTATGGATTTGGGGCTTTTTCCTTTGTTGGGGAATTTACAGTTAAACCCAAGGACCAGATATGATGAACAAAGACCAGGAGTCAGAGATACAATCAAATGAAAAAAAAATTTACTGAAGAAAATAGTTTGCAGGTTCATCCGCAGAAGTCAGCTTCAATACTCGCAATGGAGTTTGTGGGCCGCTCTGCCGTACATTTCACAGTCACCAATAATTATACTCTAACAGAGGATTCTAATTGCGTCAATGCATAAGTCAGCAAAAATCTGATTGGTTCTAAAACATAGATAAACTTAGACAATTTCCACATATGGACGTAAGTGCTTCAAGCATATCTCTAAATGATTATGTAGGCGTCGTTGATCAGGAGGAAGACCAAATAAAGGTGTCTCCAGACACCTATTCCTGATCAGGATGGCGACAGCTGACCAGTTTCCACCGGACAGTCTTCTCATCTAGCACAGAAAAGGATGCCTACACACACACATACACATGAGCACTTATCTTCACTTCAAGGTTTCCTAGCTCTAACAAGCATCTTATCAGTATGGTTCGTTACACACACACTATACAGCCATCATAGAGAGGAAGGGAAGAAATACAGAATAAAACAGAATTCTTTCAATATCTATTATACAAACACGTCAATAGTCCCATTCCCTCGTTGCTCACGTAGATGGGAGGTCATCCTGACCTCCTCACATGGCACTGTGACCCTAGGAAAGAGAGCTCTCAGCATGCCAAAAATAATGTTACACATTCCATTCTTGCTATACTGTTGCACTGAAAGACTGCACACTTTGAATCATCAAATAATCTAGGAGGTTAAATACTGATCAATAACTTGATTCATAATCAAACAAGAAATAATGAAATATCATAATTAATATCAATATGAAGGATATGGCAGCACTCCATCCACTCCTACACCTTATGCTGTTGGTAGCTTATTTGATATAAAAAGAAAATTAAATCAGTAATCAAGTGTCTGATCACGGACTGCTCAGCAAGGGTCAGTTCACAAGGCAGAATATCAAAATGAAGAATCAGATTTTCAGAGATGATGTAAAAGCATCTCCTGATGCACTGTGATACGGAATAATTTATGCCTTTTAACTTGTGGGAGGACATTTATAAGTCCAAATGGCCCCCAAACTTCCTGCCATCCTCTGAGGGTGAGGAAGGAAGAAACCGTGCTCTGAAAGTAAACTTTGTATGTCTACACGGTTCAATAAATGTCACTACACATGTGCTGGAAGGCTTTTTGATATGCCCCTTTCGATACACCTCCAGCGGTCATGGGTGCTTTGCTCTGAATCTGTACTTGTCCTCAAGCCATCACCTCAACTTCCTCTCTACCAGACCTTCCAGAATAGGAGGGTCTTCCTTTAATGGTCCTGGATGATGGTGTGGACCAGCACAGCTATGCACGTCTTCATATGATGAGCTGCAGGTGGAAATATTCAACTGATGATCATCCTCCTGGCTGCGTCTGTAACCTAAAGCAGCTGCCCAGTCAGTCAATGACTTCTCGTGCAGCGTTTTTTTGTGCAGGGCACGTCCTATGGATGCTGGTTTCAGACCGACTTCCAGAAATCCATAACGTCATGTCTGATGATCTAAAATGAATTCTAGTGCACACTGGTTTCTCTTTCAAACACCTTTTCATTAACTAGGGGTTTGTGGGAAGGGCTGAGACGACGGGAAGGGAAGAAGGAGCAGCTTTTCCTGTACTTAAGATGTTAATGAAGGGACGGACAGAGAAGGGGAGCTGATTTATGGAGTGTCCTTCCTGTTACCTGCCCTGTATGGCCATGGGGCCCCTAGAGATGAGGAGCAGAGGAGAGAAATGGCCATCAAAAACATATGAACCCGGCCCGAAGCAGTGGCCCGCGGTTAATGAACTCCCCGAATGAGAATCTGGTCGGTCATGAGACTCTTTGCTGGCACAGAATCCTCTCAAATGTCCGTTCATCTGCTTCTTTGGAGCTCAAACCATCTGTAACAAATGAAGGGCGTTCATAAGACTACAAAGTGTGAGTCCAATATTTTCACCTCGAATGCAACATCATGAGATCTTCACATGTGAGAAATGAGTCAAACGCCCCTAGGGTTGAATCTTATCAACTTTTTGGTGATCCACATGTTGCGGCATCAGAAGAGTGTTTTGATAGTTCATGCTAACGTATTGGCAGAATTTTAAAAGTCCAGAATTTGAGACTGGTTTTTCTGGTACAGAGTGTTTCAAGAGTCGAGGGCCGCAGTTATTTTCATCAGCTGTTTACCAACTCCTTTGAAATAGGTTATTTGCTCAGTAGGCCTCTGGCATTCATCAAAGTCTGTAATACATTTTTACATAAATACAGAATTAAACTACAGAGAACACATGCGTCATGTAGGTGAATAATGATTGACTCACACTATTTCCACATCCGCACATAAACAAACAAACTTCTATAATAAAAATGAATTTGTCGCTGTTCATGTCATACGAAGTTGGTTCATACAGCAACATGTATTGAATTCCACTCTGCAATTGCACTGTTATTGAAAAATGTAGGATAAAAAGTTACTTCTTGCTAAAACATATGAAACTTTAGTACGCCAGTAAGTAGGTAGGGTTGTAAAGGTATGTTCACATCATGAATTTTACATTTACATTTATGCATTTAGCAGACGCTTTCATCCAAAGCGACTTACATAGCATTCAAGTTACAGTTTTTACATTTTATCAGCTCTTGCTTTCCCTGGGAATTGAACCCATGATCTTGGCGTTGCTAGCGCCATGCGCTACTATTTGAGCTACAGGAAAGTTCCATGCAAAATTTTTTGCATTTAAATTTCTTCTGAGTTTCACATGCAATTTGTCTGTTCAAGACCCATGCATAAAAACTGCAGACAGGCTGAATAAAAAAAATGCAATTTTTAATTTCTGACAGTAGATGGTGCTTACAGTAAAGCAGAAATATCTCGTTTACCCTGGTACACAAAGCACTGCACAACTTTGTGTTTCTCACACCTGTTTTTCATAGAATGAAGTCAAACAGTATTTACATGTTTTCAGACTGCTGTTCAGATTTTTGTGTTCCTTATGGTGTGTATCAAACAACAACAATACGAGTGAAGTAACAGATAAACAAGAGACAATTCCAGATTCTCTGCTATTCACTGTTGTTTATAAAAAGTAGTCTGTTTGTGCGCGCTACTCAGTCATAGTTTAAAGTAGGATAAAACCTTGGGCACATGACCAAAAGCATGAGTCTTATTGGTTGGCCAGCTTTATTCGCATTGCGATGGAAAAGTGATTAGAACACCCCATTGATGGAATGCAAAAGTCTGAACAAATGCATTTTATTCAAAATTAAATGTGTATCGCACAGAAATTTTGTCCTAGTTTGAACAGGCCTTAAGGCCTCTTTATACCTCTGGCTACTGAAGAAGTACCTAAAGTCACTTTTCATGTTCAGACTGAGATTGAATGCTCTAGTACAGAGTATTGCTAATTAGTATGAACACGAGGTCAAGATGTTGGCTATGATAAGCAATTATCACACATGATAAATCACACAATTGTTCTTATGCGAAGCCATCTATGTTCAGAAAGGAGAGTGTTTGGTTGTTCATGGGAACTGTCCCAGAATGACCTTTATTGGACACTCCCCTGCCATCGCTTGTTGTTTTCACAATTGCTTCACAAGGCACCTGGGAAACATTTGCATTTGTCAACAAACTTCTTTGAAACCTTTTTTAACTCCTCTTTTTGTCTTATTTCCCCCCCACTGATCTTTTTCAGGTATCAAAACAACAGGATTATTTTGAGGGAAATTTTCAGATTTTGTCTTATGAATGCAGCTCTCAAAGCTCTGCAGCTGACGTATTTTGTAAACTTTACACTGCATTTATATGAGATCAGAGAGTTGCTCTGGGAGTTGGTCTTAATTTATGTCTGGCTGTCTGTGTAGGGTGGTACACAATTAGTGACATTTCAGTTTTTAGATCAGTCTCAGCTCGTCTATGTTGTTTACAGTTGTTACTCACTAAACCTTTGGTGTGGTTCATGGTGGTCTACTATTTATACTTATTTTCTTTCAGTATTATGTTGTAAAGGGATGATATTTTACTACTGTAATGTGCTGCAGGTGTAATCTGTTTTTCTGTCTATAGAGGTCCTCTTTGCTCTGGATACCAACTCAGAGAATCAGAGAATTGTCAGAGATATGAGCCATTTATTTGTTTAGGTGGATTTTATTCATACACTGTACAGACAGTGTGCTTTTTTTGTGGGGTAAAGATCTTTACAGCTTTTTTGAAGAACAAATTTTTCAAGATCATCTGCTGGTTACCAATATGATCTTCTGCTGAATGAAACTGATTGAGGCCTTTAAGCAAAACAGAAAAGGAAATATTCACCCCAAAATTTACATGAAGACTGTTTTATATGCTATTTTCATGCATTTTTCAATGACAGAGGACTGAAGTTGTCCATATAAACTCAGGAACTGAATAAGTCTAATTTGTGATTTAATCATTAAGATTTGTTCTTTCACAATTGGACATTGCCATCTTAGCTAGGTTTTGGACATTTTTTCCTTTCACGAATATACAAAAACTAGCTTTGGTAAAAGTCAAGGTTTTCACTCAATAATGATTTAAATCTCAATCTGAAAGTGTAAGGCTTTGGAAGATTTGAAATATGTACAAGTCATATGGACTATTTCTTCTGAACTCAAAAGTGGAAGCAAGATATTCAAATGGTTTTTCGAACATTGTGAAAGTGAGTATTTTTGTTTTGGGGTGAACTGTTTCTTTAAGACAACACTGGTGCCAAGGATGCCATGCAAAAGCAAAGCTGACTGAGAACCTTTAGAGTCTGCTCTGGCTTTTTCCAAAGAATGGGCAAAACAGACACGCTTTGATTCTTTATCCATTCACAATTAGAGATGAGTGTGCCGGCAGCCCATCCGCATTCTTTACGTTTCGACACAATATTGATTTTCCCACAGGGAAGAAGAATTCCTATCATCCACGTGAGGGAAATTTCCCATCATGTTTTTTGTGCCGTTCAGTGCCGTGATAATGATTGGCAGTTCAGTTTGTTGCTCAGAACAGTCTGTTGGTCAGTCTCTGGCCAGCTCTTGAACACTGCTCACTGTGTGGCCATTGTTTGCAAATTATTCTCAATCAAACTCAATGAGCTTACAGTGATGCAATTTGACCTGCAATTTAACAATTTAATTTGAGTTTGAGATTCCAAACTCATGAGCTTGTGGCATGACAATACCATTAATTTCTTTGGATAAAAAAATCATGGGCGATATTTGACATGATTTCTGATATTGGTTTGGAAAATCGATAAAATGTCATCCCAGATTCATGTCATCCAAAATTCATGTCTCTCATAATTGAAAAACATGTCAAAACATAGTTAATCACAGCATGGATTAAAGAAAATGCTTCCTTACACCAAATACTCATTCTTGGCCCATATGACATTTGTTAAGATGGACGAAAATCTGCCTGTCACTATCAAATATGTTTTGAACCCTAAAGGAGTTCTGGTTTTGGCAGCATGCAAATGTTTTAATGTAATTCGTGGAGTTACATTTTGTGGTTTTGAACTAAATGAAAGAAAGAAGAAACTCGGTCCATAGAGATTTATTGACTATTTGGGTTTGACAAATGTATGATCTGTGGGTTTCTTATACTGTAGGATCATTTTAAGCTTTTTTTCCCAGACTGAAAATGCGCTCTTCACTAAAATATAAAGATGTTAGCTGCGAAAGCTGTGATCACATTGGTACATTGTGACAAAGCCACACTGTGGAAAACATATTACAGGTCCCACTCAGTGTAAAATTGAACTAAACCAGATGCTAGTCTTGAGTCACATCATAAAATTATTAACAAACTTTCTAACACAAAACTTTTAAGCTAAAAATATACTTTTACTCTTAACAGTAAAAGAGAACGGATCATTCTAGCTAAGTTTGGAACCATTATCTGGAGTCTCCTTATTTTTGTACGCCTGTGTTTTTTTTTTTTTTTTTCTTTCTTGTCCTTGTCTGTACACTGCACCACTTCCCCTGTCCCAAATGTTTGTGGTCTAACGGATGAATCTTACACGAGCTCCAAGCTCTTGAAAGCTTGTCACGTGTTCCAGCCGCCTCCCATGGGAACACGGCAAAGACGGTTACGAGTGACTCAGTCCAATTCGCCTGTCTAGTCAAAGTCAACGAACAGCCAAAATAACATTTTGCAATATATGTAAACTTTTCCTAGATAAGGATCAAAACCAAGCATTTCTGAAGAATGCTAAGTGGTTGATTTGAAATATCAGCCATTGGTTTATATGAATGCCATTTGTAAATAGAATTGTGTCTTTGATCACTAGCATTCTACTCACAGCTTCCACAGATCATTTGCTTTGCAAAATTATTAACGTGCCATAGAAACATGAAACCAATGCAATTATACGCAACCGGTTAGTCATTCAGGCAAACCACCAACTAGTAGTTTTGCCCATCCCTGTTGTCTTTCCTGACAGACTAATAAAAACCTGTGCACCTTGAAGTTGCTTAGCTGCCAGCCAATCTGATTGGAGCTTGTGATTTCAGCCACATTTTGCCATTTTTGTGTGCAATGTCCATCAAATGGTCAGTGAACAAACTATGGACGGTCCATGGGTAACCTTAGGCTAAGACTAGACACCTGGTAAAGTGGGAACCATAACAGATTCCTAAATCACATAATAAAGGGGGGTTGTAAATGAAACTCAGTTCAGATTATATACTGATCTGGTTACCAAACTGATAGATCATAATTTTGTGTTATTGACTGACAAATGAAGACAAGTTCACAGGGCTGTTTATCTAAACTTGAACTTCTCAGGTCTTCTCAGGACAGTATGTTCATGCTCTAATTATTTTATTTAGTTATCTGCCTTCATGCTTTGATGGCCATCTGCTATGTAGAGGCCTAGTCCGGTATGGGGCCGTTTACAAAGCACATCTTCTTAGGTCCAACTGTGCTTTTTAATGTTTTTTTGTAATTCAGTTAATTGTATTTCTATGTAAACTTGCACTAGACAGTCATCTTTGACCTTTGCAACTCACCTTGCGCTTTTTTTCCAGTTCTCACGCCATGAGCGCTGCCTATTACTTTAAAATAAGTTTAAAAATGTGTTCCGTTTTTGAACCCATCCTGTGTGTATGACTCCACTCATTACGTCTCATCAGACCAACATTTGTTACATCGGGAACTTTGGCAGCATGCATAAAGGTCAAAAACCTGTGCAATCCTTTGAGTGTCGTGTGCCTCTTGTTTTGCGTCTTTGCTCAGCGGCAGAGTTTAAAAAGAGCTTCATTTTTGATCTACCTCAGAAACCACCTGATCGTAAACTAAACAGGGTCTTTGCTGTAAGAGGTGTGGCACTGCTGTCTTTTGTTTCTTTTGTTATGACAGTCTTTTTACAGCTGACCAACAATTTCAAGGTAAATTTCAAGAGATGTTGCATCATATTGTAAACAAAGCCTTGCTTTTCTTAACACAGATTTCATAAACCACAAATATGCTTTGAAGGGCGTGGAACAAATACAACGTTTTTAAAGCATTTCAGACAATGGATTCATCATCTGGCAAATCTTAACTGCAGATGTACTGAAGTTAATTTTACTCATTTTTTCCTTTGCGAGTTCTTGCATTTACACATGGAATTAAGTAAAATCCACTTAACTAAATAAAGTAAAATCAACAAAATAGATAATAATCATTTTACTTATTTTTAAAGGTGTAAAATAATTTTTTCTTAATTTGACATTTTCTTTTATCACTGCACTGACATTAGCACAGCTATGATCACTGAATGAAACAACTCTTTAAAAGTCAGTTTTTGAATGTCCATTTTTAAGTGGACTGACCACAATGGAATTAAGTTGTGGTAAAATGTTTAGCAATTGTGTCTTCTATAAAAATGAGTTATAAAGCTCAGTTAAATAAAGTAAACTGAACAAGCAGTAAAAATCATGTTCACCAGTGTATCACAGATTGAACAAAACATGCATTTGTCTTACATTTATTTATTTATTTATTTATTTACACAATTATACTGTTAACTTTGATGGAGGACTGCACTGTTGGAAAAAACAGTGAATTTCCATGCTGGTTCAAGCTGGTTCATAGTCTAAATTGCCGGGACTTAGCATTTTCAGTGCTTTTGAACAGAAATCAAGTCTAATGTGAAAGCAAAGTGAAAGCAGATCTCAAAATGATCCAAAATATTTGCGATTATAAAATCCAATTCCAATATAACTGATCTCATAAGTTTACACCCCCCACACACCTAAATCATCACTTATGCAGCCGATTGCTTTTAGAAGTCACGTAAATAGTTCACTTGTGTGTACTCAAGAGGTTTCAATTGATTGTAGTATAAATACACATCTATCTGGAAGGTCCAACTTCTGGTGAGTCAGTGTTATGGCAGAACCTACACCATATCCCTTGGAGTACAGTTAAATCAATAATTAACAAATGGAAAAAGTATGCTCACAGCTGTAAATCTACCTAGTGCAGGCTCTCCTCAAAAAATGGGACAGATGAGGCCACCAAGACACCGATGAAGCGGTTACATGACTGGAGAAAATGAGCATGCAACAGTGTTGCCCAGTTCACCCGTCACAGCTTTATGGCAAAGCAGCAAAGAGAAAGCCACTGTTGTCATTTGAGATCTCGCCTACAGTTTTCCAGAAGGCATGTGGTGGACTCTGAAGCCATCTGGAAGAGGGTTTTATGATCCAATGAGACCACAATTGAGCTTTTTGGCCATCAAAGCAAATGCCATGTTTGGCGTAAGTTAAACACTGTGCAACGTCAGAAAAAAACTATTCCCACTGTGAGTCCTAGTGGTGGCAGCATCATGCCGTGGGGATGCCTGCAGGCCAGTAAGGGGGAAGCGAATGCAGAAAAATTGAAGGAAAACCTGATTGAGTCTGCGAGACACCTGTGACTTGGGAGAAAATTTGTTTTCCAGCAAGACAATAACTCCAAGTATAAAGCCCAAGCCCAAGGAATGGCTTAAAAACGATGTGAATGTCCTTGAGTGGTCAAGTCAGATCTCAATACAATTGAGAATTTGTGGGTGGACTTGAAAAAAGCTGTTAACTCACAGTCTCCATGCAACCTGACTGAGCTGGAGCAGTTCTGCAAAGATGAATGGGGACTGCAGTGGCCAGATGTGCAAAGCTGATAGAGACCTACAGACTCAAGGCTGGAACTGCTGCCAAAGGAGCATCTACTACATGCTGACATCAAGGGGGAAATATGTGTAAACAGATACGTAAACAGATGTTTTGTGTTTGACTGTAATTCATTTTGAACTGTAGAAATAGTTTTGACTTGAAAGAATATTATTCTGTTGATCCTTTTTAATCCTCTGGAGAAAAAAAAAATCTTTAAACTTTAAAGGAGGTGAATACTATTTATAAGAACTGTACAAAATCATTACATAACAGTTACAATATGATTGCTTAAAACTAAGGTTGACAAATTAATATGTGAAATAATAATAATATGTGTTAATTATATTAAAGATAATGTATATAATAATATATATAATATATAAAATTTATATAGATAGATAGATAGATAGATAGATAGATAGATACTTTTAATTTGACACCTTCTGAAAAACATGAAAAAAAACATGAAGCTCATGGCATATATATCATGGCTCATATATATATATATATATATATATATATATCTTTTTTTTCTTTCTTTTTTTTTTGCACAACATGCTTTTGGAGGCCAATGATAGACTTCTCTCTTATATTTCCTTGAAAACCTGATTTTTTTTTTTCTTCAGGATTCTTTGAAAAAATGTGAAGTTCCGAAGAATACTATTTATTGGAAACACTTTTGTAACATTATAAATTTAATTTTACAATTTAATGTGTTGTTGCTGGATAAAAGTATACATTTCTTTTTAAAAATGTCCAAATTTTGAACAGTAGTGTTCAATTTTTTCGATTAATTACGAGCATAGCTGACTGACAGCCCTACATTACACCTCTTGTAGGTGAAAGTGGACCATCCTGAGTCCGCCGTCATCTGTTCTTTTCAGTGTACTGCACATTCATTGAGCTGTGTCCGGTCAGTGAAACTCCAGGAGTGCCTCCCAGAAAGATCTGCCTCAAAGAGAGTTTTCCCCTGTATCTGGGTCAGTCTCCTGTCCTGAGCTCACCTCCACAGCTCGCTGTGCATTTGCATTCTCAAGCAGACCTTCCCGCCTTTGCCAGAATCCAGCGCAGAATGTATGTGAGCGCAACTGTTTGTCAGCGAGTTCTGGATTTAATGTGATTTTCATCAGTGTTTGACATGTTGCTGACAAACCAGTTGTTCAAAATGTCATATAGAAAGCTTCAAGTGGCCTTTTCATGACATCTTGAACTTTTGAGATAATGTGATGTACTTGGTAAACATATTGTAACTTTCAGACCTCAAAACATCCTTTCCAGTCCAAAAAGAGCATTTATTGAATCCAAATTGAAAATACGACCCGTTCTGAACTTTGTGAGACAAATGAATCCCATGAATCAAAATATGATCGTACACATTTATATATATGACATCTGTTTGGGGGTCAGAAACTTGGCTGGCCCAGTCTTGGTGAGGTAATGAGAGGAAAACAGGATTTAAATGCTATTATTCCTAAATGCCAGAACTTACAAGAGTTAAATGAGGTAAAGGCTACCAAACTGGTGTAGCATAAGCCATTCTGTGTCTGTGTCTGAAAGATCACAATGTTGGAAACATTGAATGTTAGGATGTTTCTTAAAGGTGCAGGAGCAGGGGAAAAAAAAAAAAAACAGTTTAATTGTACAAGTCAGAGAAAGGTTTCAAATCTCAAACTGAAATACAGTATGATTGTGTTTTGCTACATAAAAACATAACTAACATTTCTAAGCAGAGAAATGCTCTCAGGGAAAAGAATTGTATAACAAAATGTACAATCTGATCCCTTAATATCTTATATCATGAATGATATTTAGTTACAGTGTGACCCAATCCAAACTGTCATATGTGTAAAAGAAGAAAAATGCAACCTGACATCAAAATCAAAACATCAAACATCAAGTGTTGCATATGGATTTGTTCACAGAGGTATCGATATCTCAAGCCTTAGGTGTCCTCAGTAAGCAGGTGGTAAGACTTCTTGTCTAGGCTGTTACACAATATGTCTCGAGCGATTACGACGCAAGTGAAGTAATTTTGTTTGAATATTATTTTTTTCAATTGCTTTAGTCTGTTTTTGTTTGAAGCAGCATGCTGGGGCTTGTCACACAATGTATTTTGAAATGCAACATTGTCCCATTTCTACAGAAAGAGGCGGTTTACATGCTAATAAAAGAGTAATTGTGAGGGGAAAAACATCTGAGAGTTGTCTGAGAGGACTGTCCGTTCTGTGGCCTACTAGTCAGATGATACTACATGCTTCCTTTTCAAAGATTCAGAAACAAGTTGTGTAGCAATTATTTACAGAATTATATGGTTCATTGCACTTTTGTTCCCTTAAGAATAGCTTGAAGTCCACCTTTGAATGGAATGTAACATTTTGTTCAATTTTGTCAGAACTTTTTGTGCTTTATTAGCATGTGTAATTGCCTGTAGTGATGGGATAACATGTTGGGCCTGTCAAGGTGAATTTATCATATAAAATATGAAACATTTACTCTGCATTAACAGAAACAGAGGCTGTGTTTGCATGAACAGCAATAATCTGTCAGCATAGCCCAAATAAGACTGTAAAATTGTAAAAAAGCATGTCAAATTGTGTGAAATACAAGTATTTGGTTACCTTAACCCAATTTAGGTTGTGTGAATTTTTAACTTTTTATTGTGTTTATTGACTTTTAACTTTACTAGAGTAGAGCACAAACAGGAAAATAAAAGGATCTGGATCAAGATATATAAATACAGCATACCACTGGATCTGACAATTCAGTCGTATTTTGAAGACATACTGTAGTAATCTTATTTGGACACCAGACTATTCCAGTGTACATAAAAGAAAAATTGTTGTTAACCAGTGTGGATGGGGAAATCTACAGTTATGATACAACATGCTATAATCAACAGTACAGTAAATGGTAATGTGGATAGTTTTACTGCATAAGCAACCCTTGCAATAAAAAAAGAAAGAAATTCACAATGATGTATTATTTTAAAAAATCAGGTCAACAGTCAAATTACTGTACACCATGTAAACACAGACAGTGTCGACTTACCATCTGGCCTGAAAACCAGTTCTGTTTGCCCGAAAGTGTTTTTTCAATTTCCAGTCTGATTTCTTACGTTAGTGAGATTTTAGTCATTGTTGATGATTTGTTCTTTCAGGAAAAAAGCCTTTCACACATGTATCCAAATAGCGAAGGGACATGGATTGCCTAAAGTCAGAGCTATGACACTTGGAGCTGAAGGTAGCAATTGCTTTAGCTTGAAATTCCTCTTTAACATTGGCTAGTCTCTTGAAATGACATCTGAGGAAGTCCTTAGCTCTCCACTGTAAAAAAAAAAAAAAAAAAATTCTGTAAAATTTTTGGTAAAAAAAACTGGCACCTGTGGTTGCCAGAATTTTACTGTAAAAAATATGGTAGCAACATTTTAGGTTTTACGGATTTAAATTAAATTTACATTTAAAAGCCATATTTCTTTAACTGATATAATGTTAATATACCAACCTATTGAAGTACTGGAATCTGTTTAGTACCTTTGTATTACAAAGATAACCACCAAAAGCAGGTGGTGATGAGAAAGTCTCATGATGAACCAAAGCTCATCACAAACAGCTTTTCCACAAGCTGAGAAAGAAAACGCTAACATATATAGAAGGTGCGCAGAGTCATTCACACAAACACTAAACACCATCATGGTAACACACATTAAACTGAAATAATGCAATAAATATTAATTTAACAACATTAGATGTAACATACAACCCTAATGTACACAAATGATAAGAAAAAAAAAAACTAAGAAGAAACAGTTATTTCAACGGAAAAACATCAAATGTGAAATGTAACACAGGGAATTCTGGGATGGTCAATTTATGTTTTTTTCACTGTAAATTATACATTCTTTTTCACTTCTAAAAACTGTATATTACCGAAAAAATTACATATAATGTCCAATACAGTTTTTCACCGTATATAGTAGGGGAACATGCTGTTAACCAATTAATAGGTTTTTACTGTAGCATTTTTAAAGTCTTTTACCGTTAAAATCATGGTTATTTTTTACAGTGTATGTCTGTAAAAGCCTGTGTAAAACACTATACCATGCAAGATGCTTGGTTGGTTCACAGAGAATTGATGTGCAGATGCTGAAGTGTTCTTCTGAATGATTTGTTTTTGTTTTATTTTGTTTTGGTTTCGGTCTCGTTTCATTTAACTTTTTTATTTTATTTTATTATTTTTGTTTTGTTTTGTTTTGTTGCCTGTACAAGGTGCTAAAGTGTTGTGGGTGGTTGCAGACTATGCAGTTGCTAAATTGTTCTGAGTGGTGTTTTTTTGTTTTGTTTTGTTTTGGTTTTAGCTTTCCTTTCACTTTAGTTTGTTTTATTTTTTGTTTTATTTTGTTTCTTGTACAAGGTGCTAGAGTGTTGTGGGTGGTTGCAGATTGTTGCTATGGGGTTGCTAAATTGTTCTAAATGTTTTTTGTTTGGTTTGTTTTGATTTGATTTTAAGTTTTGTTTCACTTTGTTTTTTGTTTGCTTTGTTTTATGTTCGTTTCACTTTTGGTTTGGTTTTGTTGCTAGTGTTGTGAGTAGCTATGCAGTTGCTAAATTTTTCAGAATGGTATTTTTGTTTGGTATTTTGTTTTGTGTTGGTTTTAGGTTTCAGTTCAGTTGATTTTATTATTTATTTATTTATTTATTTATTTATTTATTTTTCAGGTTCCATTTCGCTCACAATGTTTTATTTTATTTTTATTTTTATTTTTATGTTCTTGCCTGTACAAGGTGCTAGAGTGTTGTGGGTGGTTGCAGAGGTTTTTTTTTTTTTAAATTATTTTATTCATTTTTTTTGGTTTGTTTTCAGTTTTATTTCTCTCTTTTCATTCTCTTTTTGTTTAATTTTAGGTTCGTTTCATTTAACTTTTTTGTTTTGTTGATAGTACAAGGTGCAATAGGGATGTAGGTGACTGCAGAAGGTTACTATGTGGTTCTTAAAGGGATAGTTCACACAAAAGTGAAAATTACCCCATGATTTACTCACCCTCCAGCCATTCTAGATGTCTATGACTTTCTTCTTTCAGACAAATTAAAAGTTTGGAGTTGTATTAAAAATGGCTCTTCCAAGCTTTATTTTGGCACTGAATGGGGGTCGAGATTTTGAAGCCCCAAAAAAGTGCATCCATCCATCATAAAAAGTGCTCCACACATCTGTGGGCCTTCTGAAGTGAAGCGATGCAATTGTGAAAGAAAAATATCCATATTTAAAACTTTATACACTGTAATCTCTAGCTTCTGCCCATTGTCGTACATGTGTTCTGGCTCAAATCAAAAAAGCCCACCTATATGGTTCTGCCGCATAACAAATGTCCTCCATACAGGTTTGAGAAACTTTATGATACAGTTCTGACAATCTTAAGAATCAGTTGCAAAGCTATCAGAAAATTACATCCCTGAAGGCTTAGTTCCCCTTTCAGTCGGTCACTCCGAGTCACGTCGGATGACCGACGAAATTGGGATCTCGCCAGAGAGACCAATCCACTTCGAGTGTAACTAAACGAGCCAATGGACATTGGCATGCGATTATTGCATCCAGCTGCCGCTGATCACAGCGTGAGCATAAGAGGCAGCTGATGCACCGCATCAATTATCCTTTCGCTTCGGAGCCGAGCGGTAGTGGTTAAAGCTACTGCTCTCCCTTCCAAGAGAGTGTTCTGCGAGCGAGTGCGGGCGTTACGGCGCGGCAGCGGTGGTCACGGTGTCCGGGAGAGAAAGATCGTCTTCCTGCTGACAGACACACTAGGAGTGTGCGGTGGCCAGCTCCCCTGCGTGCTTCAGCACTAAAAGAGCATTTCTCTGAAAGAGCAATTTCTCTAAAAGAGCAACACGGGTGATCGCGTCTTTTTAAAGATGTCTTTTCACCCGTGCGTTTCTGGGTGTGGTCGTTTCCTGGCGCCTCAGGACGGTCACGATCGCTTCCTCACGTGTCTGGGCATTCAGCACGCTGAGGTGGCTTTCGTGGATGGTTCATGTTCTTCTTGCGGGGACATGACCATCTCGGAGTGCGACTCTGTTATGTCAAACATGGCAGAGTCCCTCTGCCTGCCGTGATCCGGCGTGCACACTGGATCCGGTGGAGTCAGAGGTGATTGAGGATTACGGTGAGGGCTTCCCCAAGTGGAACTCCTCACCCCTCAAGCACTCCGCAGCCGGTGGAGCTGCCGAAGGAGCGCGCTGGCCACGCGTTTCCTTCGGTGCCCCCTCTGACGACCAGATGTCAATCACTGCATCGGAGGGTGGGCCCTCTCTCTCCGGGGATGATGACCCGGCTGCGTTGCCCCCTTCGGGTGTGGTAGCGTTGTCCGTGCCAGACCCAGAGATGACGGCTATGCTTTCCCGGGCCGCCGAGAATGTCGGGCTCGTGTGGAATCCTAAAAAGCCACCGTGTCCCAATCCTTCGAGGCTGGGCGAGTGGTTCCTCGGTGGGGGTGGCGCTGGTTCTCAGCGCCCCCCTCCGGTGCCATTCTTTCCGGAAGTGCATGAGGAGCTGACAAGATCGTGGAGGGCACCTTTCACTGCCCGAAACACATCTTGTAGTTCTTCCGCTCTCACCACCCTCGATGGTGGAGCCGCTTTGGGGTATGCGGGCATCCCCTCGGTGGAACGGTCTGTGGCCATGCAACTGTGTCCAACAGCCGCTTCCACCCTGCGGGGTGATCCGTGTCTCCCCTCACGGGCCTCTAGGTATTCGTCAGGTCTAACTGGCAGTGCTTATAGAGCCTGTGGGGAGGCGGCTTCCGCCCTCCACGCTATGGCGTTGCTGCAGGTCCACCAGGCCAAAGCACTGAAAGACCTGCACGAGGGTGGTCACGACCTGGCGGTTCTACATGAGCTGCGTGCTGCGACGGACCTCGCGCTACGAGTGACGAAGGTGACCGCACAGTCTCTGGGTCGTGCGATGTCCAGGAGCGCCATCTCTGGCTGTGTCTCGCTGACATGAAGGAGCAGGAGAAGGTACAGTTCCTGAATGCTCCCGTGTCACAGACCGGCCCTTTCGGCGACGCTGTCGAGAGCTTAGCCCAGCAGTTCTCGGCAGCCCAGAAGCAGACTGAGGCAAACACATCATGCGCCGGAGGAAACCTGCTGCTTCCACTCCGGCTGCAGCCACTCAGCCTGCTCGTCGCCGTGGGCGCCCCCCTGCGGCCGCCCCCGCTCCCGCGCAGCCGCAGCAGCCTTTCACCAGGCAGCGTCGTGGAGCCGGTCGCAGGCAGGACGCCCAGCCCGTCCAGGCCCCCGCCAAACCTGGCGGCAAGCGCAAGTGCAAGAGGCCCTGGGACGGTCGACCCAGAGATGGAGGAGACTGCTCATCGGGAGATGGTGACTGCACCACTCCCTCCCCCGGAGGAGGGCCGGGTGGAGTATCTTTTGTTCATTTTGTTCCGCCTCTGGCCCAGCAGCCAGCGGTACCCAAAACATCAGTAAAGAGCGGTCTCCTCAATCTCCGGGTCTCAAGAGGAGGAGAGTGGTGATCCGTGCATCACAGGATCGCTTCCCTCCTCCTCTCTCGCCAGCAGGCAGCGGGTGGTTGCCCAAGAGCACCCCTCCTGCCCATTCGTGGAACCAGGTAAGGGCAGTAGCACTCCAGTCCCCGCTTCAAGTCGTCAAACGCCGGGCTGTCACAAGCCTCAAGCCGGGTTCCTGTGTCTCCTCCCACGCGAGGAGAAATCAGGTGAGTGCTACACTACACACCCAGACCCCGCCCCCTGCCGTCACAGGCCAGGCCGTCACAGGCCCTGGGGCCGGTCCCTGTGTTCCACCTCGCTGCCCCACCGCGGGCATGTCGGTGGGCCCGTTGGCCCCGCTGGTGCGGTCTCTCGGAGCCTGGTTAGCGCTCCCCAGCCCGTCCCGGTGGCTCCTGCGGACCATCAGACTCGGCTATGCGATTCAGTTCGCCCGGCGTCCCCCCCAAGTTCAGGGGCATCCGGTTCACTTCAGTCAAAGCCGTCGATGCCCCTGTCTTGCTCGCGGAGATTGCAGTCCTACTGGCGAAGGATGCAATAGAGCCGGTCCCTCCAGCCGATATGAGGTCGGGGTTTTACAGCCCTTACTTCATTGTGCCCAAGAAAAGCGGTGGGTTACGACCGATCTTGGATCTGCGAGTTTTGAACCGTGCACTTCACAAGATGCCGTTCAAGATGTTGACGCAGAAACGCATTTTTGGATGCGTCCGTCCCCTAGATTGGTTTGCAGCAATCGACCTGAAGGACGCGTACTTTCATGTTTCGATTCTCCCGCGACACAGGCCATTCCTGCGATTCGCGTTCGACGGTCGGGCATATCAGTACAAGGTCCTGCCCTTCGGGCTGTCCCTTTTCGCCTCGTGTCTTCACCAAAGTCGCAGAGGCGGCCCCTTGTTCCCTTGAGAGAACGGGGTGTGCGCATTCTCAACTACCTCTACGACTGGCTCATACTTGCACAGTCTCGAGAGCTGTTGTGCGCACACAGGG
Source organism: Spinibarbus caldwelli (assembly GCA_039654775.1). Lineage (NCBI taxonomy): Eukaryota > Metazoa > Chordata > Actinopteri > Cypriniformes > Cyprinidae > Spinibarbus > Spinibarbus caldwelli. Next base: position 23,252,148 of record CM077263.1, read on the forward strand.
ACCTGGTGCTCAGGCACCTCAGCCAGTTGGGCCTTCGGGTCAATTGGGAAAAGAGCAACTCGTGCCAGTGCAGAGGATCTCTTTTCTCGGCATGGAGTTGGATTCGGTCAACCAGACAGCACGCCTCACCCAGGAACGTGCTCAGTCGGTGCTGAACTGCCTCAAGACTTTATCAGGCAGGACAGCGGTCCCACTGAAACTCTTTCAGAGGCTCCTGGGGCATATGGCTGCAGCTGCGGCCATAGTTCCGCTCGGTCTGCTCCATATGAGACCGCTTCAGCACTGGCTCCATGGTCGAATCCCGAGGTGGGCATGGAAACGCGGTACTCACCGGGTTCAGATTACACCGGCCTGCCGCAAGACCTTCAGCCCGTGGTCAGATCCTTCGTTCCTTCGGGCAGGAGTGCCCCTGGAGCAGGTATCCAGGCATGCTGTGGTATTCACGGATGCCTCGACCACCGGCTGGGGTGCCACGTACAACGGGCACGCAGTATCAGGGGTTTGGACGGGCCCCCTTCTGCGTTGGCATATCAATTGCCTCGAGTTGCTGGCAGTACGCCTTGCCCTGTGCCGCCTCAGAGGGCGCCTTCGGGGCAGGGACGTTCTGGTCCGTACGGACAACACTGCGACCGTTGCCTATATCAACCGGCAAGGCGGTTTGCGCTCCCGTCGCATGTCGCAACTCGCCCGCCACCTCCTCCTCTGGAGTCAGAAGCATCTGAGGTCCCTTCGTGCCATCCACATCCCAGGAGTGTTCAATCAGGCGGCCGACGAGCTGTCTCGAGCGGCACTTCCTGGGGAGTGGAGACTCCATCCCCAGGCGGTCCAGCTGATTTGGAGTCGGTTCGGAGTTGCTCAGGTAGACCTGTTTGCATCTCCAGAAACCACCCACTGCCAGTGGTTCTACTCCCTGTCCGAGGCAACGCTCGGCACGGATGCACTGGCACACAGCTGGCCCCAGGGCTTGCGCAAGTATGCGTTTTCCCCAGTGAGCCTGCTAGCACAGACATTGTGCAAGATCAGGGAGGACGAGGAGCAGGTCCTGTTAGTGGCTCCATATTGGCCCAACAGGACCTGGTTCCCGGAACTCATGCTCCTCGCGACAGCCCCTCCCTGGCCGATTCCTCTGAGGAAGGATCTGCTTTCTCAGAGACGGGGCACCCTCTGGCACCCGCGTCCAGACTTGTGGAAACTTCATGTGTGGTCCCTGGACGGGACGCGGAGGTTCTAGGTGACCTGCCCCAGGAGGTAGCGCTCACTATCGCTTCAGCACGAGCACCGTCCACAAGACGGGCCTATGCGCTGAAGTGGAACCTGTTCGTCGAATGGTGTTCCTCTTACCAGGAGGACCCCCGGAGATGTTCGATCAGAGCCGTGCTTTCCTTTTTGCAACAAGGGTTGGAGCGTAGGCTGTTCCCCTCCACCCTTAAGGTATATGTTGCTGCTATTTCTGCCCACCACGACCCCATAGAGGGGAGGTCGGTGGGGAAGCACGATCTGGTCGTCAGGTTTCTTAGGGGGGCCAGGAGGTTAAATCCTCCGAGGCCTCCCTCCCTTCCCTCTTGGGATTTGGCTTGGTGCTAAGAGCCCTACAAACTGCCCCCTTTGAGCCGTTGCAGTCAGTCGAGTTGAAGTTTCTTTCTATGAAAACCCTACTCCTGACTGCATTGGCCTCAATCAAGAGGGTGGGGGACCTGCAGGCATTTTCGGTCGACGAGTCATGCCTTGAGTTTGGGCCGGCTGACTCCAGTGCAACACTGAGGCCCCGGCCCGGCTATGTGCCCAAGGTTCCTACCACGCCCTTCAGGGACCAGGTAGTGAGCCTGCAAGCGCTGCCCCTGGAGGAGGCAGACCCAGCCCTAGCTTTGCTCTGTCCTGTACGCGCACTGCGTCAGTACGTGGATAGAACTCAGAGCTTCAGGACCTCAGAACAGCTCTTTGTCTGTTACGGAGGACAGCGCAAGGGGAAGGCTGTCTCCAAGCAGAGGATGGCCCACTGGATAGTGGATGCCATCACCTTGGCCTACGAAGCACAAGGTGTGCCCTGCCCACTCAGGTTGCGTGCTCACTCCACTAGGGGTGTCGCATCGTCCTGGGCGCTGGCTCGTGGTGCCTCGCTAGCAGACATCTGTAGAGCTGCGGGTTGGGCGACTCCCAACAGGTTCGCTAGGTTTTATAGCCTACGTGTCGAACCGGTTTCCTCCTGTGTTCTCACCTCAAACGGGTAGTGGCACTGAGAGGGCCGGCTCAGAGTCGGCTTGCGGCGTCCTTACGCCTAATTCTCCAGAGAGTTCCTTAACCAGGCAAACCCTGTTGAGTCCTCCAGCACTCCGGCGTCCAGACGCGGCGGGGCGTCCGGCGCCAGGCCTTCAGCCAATGAATTCTTGAAATCTGGTGCGAGGCTAGTGCCCATATGAGAGACCCTGTCGGGATCCCATATGTGTATTCCACGGTATTCTTATTAGAGCCATGTTTCCCCTGGCGGACCACGTTCTGCCATCTCTAAAGATGCAGCCTGAGCCATCTCAGAGACTTCCATGTGCAATAGGGCCCTTCGGGGTTACTTCACATGTTTGAATGTCACCTTAACCCCCTCTGGGAGGAGGTGACTCCGCAGTGTGCCTCTTCCAAGCGGAAGGGCACGCTTCCCAGTGTTATCCTAGTCCTACTGTTTGGGTTGTTCAAGGAACACCAGTAGTTGACCTTCTCTGTGTAGAGCCCGGTCCTATCGTCTGCCTTATAGGAAGGGTCAGGAGCCCTACACAGGGCACTGGAAGGGGCAGCTCCTGTGGCGCTTTGGTAGGGATCCCAATTTCGTCGGTCATCCGACGTGACTCGGAGTGACCGACTGAAAGGGGAACGTCTCGGTTACGTATGTAACCCTCGTTCCCTGAAGGAGGGAACGGAGACGTCACGTCCCGTCGCCACAGTCGCTGTACCACCGCTGAGCTGCCGGGTCGCCGGCTCGGCTCCTCAGCGAAAACATAATTGATGCGGTGCATCAGCTGCCTCTTATGCTCACGCTGTGATCAGCGGCAGCTGGATGCAATAATCGCATGCCAATGTCCATTGGCTCGTTTAGTTACACTCGAAGTGGATTGGTCTCTCTGGCGAGATCCCAATTTCGTCGGTCATCCGACGTGACGTCTCCGTTCCCTCCTTCAGGGAACGAGGGTTACATACGTAACCGAGACGTTCTCTCTTCCAACATCATAAACCATGCTTTTTTTCTTGCCTGTGTTTATTATGCTCTCTGTTGTGTGCCAAAGCCCTGTCTTTACCCTTGGGTCAAGTTAAGAAGTACGCCATATTTAACTTTGTACTGTCTCGTAATGTCGGCATAAATAATATTGTTTCCTTCTAAATGAGACACAACGGGTTCTCTCCATTAAATAAGAACAGAATTGGTCTTGTGCCTTTTTAAACTCTTCTCTGTCCAGTAAACTTTTCTAATACTAATATTTTGCTGAATTACACTAGGTAGCCTTGTTGTTTAAACTACAACAAAAATGTAACGTTAGAAGTCAACACATACCAAAGCTCATATTAAATACTGGGGTTTGGAGTCAGGGTTTATATTAAGAAAAACTAAACACTGTTTTGGGCCATATCCTTTATATTTTAGACATTTCAATGTGGACTGTGTAAAAGAAGGTGCTGAGCCTCTATTGGCCTTTAGTTCTGAGATTGTCATGGGTGATGTGGAACGCTTACCGTGATTTTGCCAAGTAGGGCAAAGTAGACCAGCATCCTTGTTGGTCTTTGAACCACATCTCTGTCAACCAATCAGATCAGTCAGGTTTTAGGGTCAGTTAATGGATAGGATTGGGGTTAGGGATAGGTTAGAACTGTGTTTGACAGTTACGTTGTTCCAGGACCAACAAAAGATACGTCCTACTTGGCAAAATCTCTGTCACGGGTGCAGAGAAGACAATCTCAGCATGTAATTGGAGATTTCAAAGGAACTTTCTTTGAAGTAAATCAGGGCTGCACAGATAGTCACTTACTGCTGAAGAGGGCTGTTCACTTTCTCCACACAAACACATGGTAGGAACAGAAACAGAACAATTTGTAAGTGTAAGCATATGATGATTCTATAATTCTATCATATCTATGAAAATTAAGTTGAATGATTATTATTGGTTAAAAAAGTGTCAGCAGAAATCACAATCCTGTGTCTAAATCTAGTGTCTGTTTCTGCGGGTCCTAAACTGAATTCTGTCCTGATGTATCCACCCTCATGCCACTTACAATCTCTTTTTCAGTGGAACCCAAAAAGGGTTATTATTAAAATGTCAAAGCTCCTTTTAAATACAAAAATAGGGTGATCACGAGCTGTCAAGGTCTTCTGCAGTAAATAAATACTTAATACTAATACTAAGCTGTTACAATTGTTTAAAAATTTGTCTTTGGTCATGTATTATTTAATATACAACACCATAATTATGATTTATGTCTTTCAGATTTATTTAATTTCAGGTTTAATTTAATTTAAACTTATGCAATTAATAATTATACATAATTTAAAAATATATGTATACTGTATATCTGTCTTGACAACTCTCGGAGAGTTTAGCATGGTAATATACATGGCAATGTTAATGTGTTTGGTCTTGGCAGAATAGATTTGCTACGCTGCTGCTGCTGTGGCAGAGCAAGTACCGAGACTTGCTACTGCCAGTGTATCCACAGACCTGCTGCTGTGAGCATGTAAGAAATACTGCTGCTGCACACATAACATACATGAAATAACCCATGTGTATAACATGAAATCACCCCGTAGCAGATCTATACAGGTGGAGCTGGGGAGGTAGAGGGTTTATGAAGTGCACTGCAACTGCTAGAGCAAGCACTAGCCAAGTATTTGAATGCTGAGCAATAAGTTCATTGGCTGCTGATGTGGCTGCTGAAACCAATCAGCTGTGCCATGTGAATGATGATGTAATTATATCAGATTGATTTAGAACCTGTATGTATGTATATATATGTAAAATTCCTAGAGACATCAGTAGTATTGGTATCAGTGATACTGGCCTTCAGTCATAAAAAAAGATGCCATTAAACAAATATTTAAAATAAACTGTCTTTATGTTGTTTCTACATTAATTTGAATATTGAATGTAAAATTATTGCAATATAAAAGTATATTTAAAAACCTTAATGTCAGAAAAAGTGTGTGATTAATTAGTTATTTTTTATTGATTGACAGCACTAATATATATATACACACACACGTATATACATATACATATACGTATACATATATATGCATATACGTATATATATTAAAAACTATGATGAAAACACATAAAATTACTAAAATAAATTATAATGAAAACTGAAAATACAAAAATAAAAGCTTATTCAAAATATTAATAAACACTAAAATATTATATAAATCATATAAACATAACAATGATTAAAAAGCTAGAATTTATTAAACATGTTAAGCAGGTAATATGTAACCCTGGACCACAAAACCAGTCATAAGGGTCAATTTTTTTAATTACTTCAACTGAAAGCGTAATAAACAAGCTTTCCATTGATGTATGGTTTGTTAGGATAGGACAAGATTTGGCCGAGATACAACTATTTGAAAATCTGGAATCTGAGGGTGCAAAAAAATCTAAATATTGAGAAAATCGCCTTTAAAGTTGTCCAGATGAAGTTCTTAGCAATGCATATTACTAATCACAAATTAAGTTTTGATATATTTATGGTAGGAAATGTACAAAATATCTTCATGGAACGTGATCTTTACTTTATATCCTAATGATTTTTGGCATAAAAGAAAAATCGATCATTTTGACCCATACAATGTATTTTTGGTTATTGCTACAAATATACCCGTGCTACGTAAGACTGGTTTTGTGGTCCAGGGTCACATATAATGGTTTAGAATTAAATGTAGTAAAATATTACTAATATGCAGAAAAGTATTTTGTTTTCATGTCATTAAAAAATTCCTCTGGAAAATGTATGATATTCATAATATAAATAGCAATGATATTTGTACAAAATACTTTACAATAAATTCAATACTTGTTTGATTAAAATGTTAAAATGTATATATATTTTAAGATGTAAAGAAAACATTTTTATAAAGCCAATAAATCAAAACTTTTGTTGACAGGGGCATAATTTTCAACTAATTAATTAATTTATATTTTTTATGTATGAAACCAACAAATTATATATATATATATACACTTTTGAGAAACTTCAGGCACATTTAAATCTCTTTTATCATCTTTGTCACTGACCCACGAAAGCAATGAAAATAAATATTTTAATGTGCTGTAAAACATACAAAATCCTTCATCCGATGGATACATTTATGTATTTAACGTCTCCATGACTTACGAGCAAAACATTAAGAAATAGAGAACACATGTTTGTTTGGTATCATTAGTCATGTCAGCAAGACTAACGGCCCAGAGTAATAAAAAGCAAACCATAGACATACTGAAAAAAAGCTCTTCCAATGCAGCATCTGAACAGATGCCAACCCTGTGAGGAAGATTTACATATTTGTCCAGTGGAAAATGCAAGTGGAAGTGCTTTTTATAAATTCAAAGCAAGTGCGATTGATACATGTTCCTAAAGAATATAAAATATCTTAAACTTCTCCAAGGTCTTTCAACTATAAAGCTTGAGTTTGTATTAAAATGGCCCTCGCTGAGTTTTCTGGACAGACAGCCACTGTTTCCCAAGACGGCAACTGAAACTTCCTATTACATCTCCAAAGGCCTACAGGCAACATAAAGCTCTAGATGGAGTAAAGCCCCAGAGAAGAGCCTGAGGTTAGGCCATACTGTTGAAACATCCAATTTACCGCACACATTTCTTAGGCCTTCCGTTTTAAACCCAACGACATTACAAACAGCCCAGAGAGGGCTGTGTTGAACTTAGCTGGGCTCAGATGGGAGTGAGGAACGATCGGGAACTCCTGCGTCAGCCCTGATCAAGTGCTTCACAGCTTCTCACCTCTCACTACCAACCGGGGAGGATTCTGTCTGAGCCAGCAACTGAATGTGTGTCTTGGCAAGAAGCTTGGACTTTACAGACGACTGGAAGACAGCTGTCTGCGGAGGCATCAGTGTAACAGCAATACGCTGAAGGAAATGGGTTAAGGTGTGTTGAATAAGGAAGCTCTGCTTTTGATTAATGACTGTCTAAACATCATTTGATATCACTGCATACTTCAAGACAGTTCGAGTCCGATCCAAATGATGGAAAGGAAACACCTCTAGCTTTGCGGGATTGGTTGGGCACGTGTGATTTGACGATGCACTTGTCAGCAAGACATGAATTAGACTTGCGTTCAGCAGATACATCCAACTTGACAGGTATTAAAAGAATTCAAGGTCTCTCATCATCAGCCAATTCCAGAAAGGCTTCTAATCTCATGAAGGGATCCATCATTTATTGATGAGATATGTGATGAAAGAACCCACATATGCACTTCTATAGACACTTCAGGTAGTCTTGAGCCAATTTGGCTCCAACATAAAGTGGAATTTGACTATAAAAATGCTGCTAAATCAGCACTGAGAAAAGCGTTGAGATATAAATCATACTTATGCCCAATGACTGTCAATGTTTGGGGTGTAGAATGACCGTAAAGACTACAAATTAACAAAAGCCGACGAGACAAGTACATTTCGAAAGTAGAAAAGGTACAAAACAAATGTTGCTCAGGGGAAAAGGAGGGAAAGCCCTCCGTCAAGCTGAACTTCCTCAAGTCAACGTGCCCAAGAAAACAAAAATGGCTGAATGTGTCCAAGAGGCCATAGCAGAGACAGGATCTACCTAATGTTTACACAGGTGGGCTTCTATTCAGCCATGTGGTTGGCAAAGAGAAAGGCAAACTGGGATAGGAAAGTGTGATAAAAGTTAAACTGAGATAGACAGGGAGATACTGAGGAAGGGAAGAAAGTGGTGTTGTAACTAAAACAATTATGAGGAAGCGTTATTGATTCATTGGCAAGAAGTTCACTGGATGAGGATTGGTTGGCCCATGAAAGTGGATTCAGAAGGACAAGCTGTAACTAAAATATGTGGTTTGACCTTTTTCTATGATTTAAACGTTAAAATCTACAAAAGAAGTAAAAACTACACACTAGGGTCAGCAACCTGAAGCATTCAAAGAGAACAACAAACATGACAACACAATAAGTATAATGTAGTTAAAATAGTATAGAGCAAGGTGGTCATTTTTAAAATAATTTAACAAACAATCTGATGCTCCAGAGGGAAACACAATGCATTAAGTGCCAGGGGGTGAAAATATTTGAAAAGGATGAAGATGTGTAAATTTTTATTTTGTTTAAAAATCATATCTCTCATTTAGTACTGCTCTTCATAAGCTACAGAAGATACTTGCACATTTCTCAGAAGACAAAATAAGTACAATATGTATGTACGTATATATATATATATATATATATATATATATATATATATATATATATACACACACATATATATATATATATATATAAAATACTTATACTTATGGAGGGCACTGTATATATATATATATATATATATATATATATATATACAGTGCCCTCCATAAGTATTGGAACGGTAAAGACAAAATTGCTTTCTCTGCTGTGGAGTCAAGACATTTGCAAATATGATTAAAAGATGAATATGAGACAAAACTACAGAATGTCACATTTTATTATTAGGTCTTTCAACACATACATGTTTTACCAAATAAAAAGGACAGCACTTTTAGAGTTCATCCCACTATTTGATGTGAGCATAAGTATTGGAACAGTTGCCTCACAGGTCTGTATATAACTGGTAATAAACATCAGCTGTGTCCTTTTGCATTAATTCTTCAGATATTAAAAGCAGGGAATGTGTCGTATCAGTTATATCCATTACTTCTGCATTCTGAATTTTGCATTCAATGATGACACACACAAACCAGGATGAAGACGAGGGAGCTGACTTTGAGAGAAAAGCAAGCAATTTGGATGCTAAAAGAAAAGAGGAAGTTAATTAGAACTATAGGAAAATCAAAGGGCATGGAGAAATCAAGAGTTTGGAAACCACCAGCGACACCAGCAACCAACAACTACCTGATCAGCTGAGAAAACAACAGTAGCTGATGACAGACAAATCATAAAAGCGGTGAAATTGAACCCTAAAATACGTGTCTGTAAAATCACCAACAACCTCCAGAAAGCTGGGGTGATGCTCTGACAATCTACTGTCCTCAGGAGACTTTGACACAGAATTACAGATGCTACACAGCTAGATGCAAACCTCTGACCAGCACCAAAAATAGAAAGGCAAGATTAGAGTTTGCAAAAAAAGCACAAAGGTGAGCCAGAAGAGTTTTGGAACTGTGTTTATGGACCAATGAGACAAAGATGAACCTTTATCTAAGTGATTGGAGAGCAAAAGTGTGGAGAAAAAAGGGAACTGCAATTATCCCAAGCATACATCCTCATCTGTAAAGCATGGTGGAGGTGGTATCATGGCATGGGCATGTATGGCTGTCTGTAGATCAGGACCTCTCAATTTTAATGATGACTTAATGTATGATGTCAGTAGCAGAATGAATTTGGAAGGGTACAAACCATCTTGGCTACCAATATTCAAGAAAATGACGCCAAACTCATTAGAAAGCACTTCATATTGGATCAGGACAATGGCCCAAAACACCCTGCCAGTTCAGTCAAGGAGTTTATCAGGGCAAAGAAATGGAAAGTCTTAGATTGCCCGAATCAATCTCCAGATTTAAATCCGATTGAACATGAATTTCACCAGCTGAAGAGGAGAGTAAAGGCAGAAACTCCCCAAAACAAGCAAAAGTTGGAATTGGCTGCATTAAAGGCTGGGAAAAAGCATTTCAAAGCATAAGACCAAGAGTCTGGTGATGTCAATGGGTTGCAGACTCACTGCTCTGATTGCATGCAAGGGATCTGCAACAAAATATTATCTTTTAATCTTTTACATCTGCCTTAAATTCAGCTGTTCCAATACTTATGCTCACATCAAATAGTGGGATGAACTCTAAAAGTGCTGTCCTTTTTATTTGGTAAAACATGTATGTGTCGAAAGACCTAATAATAAAATGTGACATTGTGTAGTTTTGTCTCATATTCATATTTTAATCATATTTGCAAATGTCTTGACTCCACAGCAGAGAAAGCAATTTTGTCTTTACTGTTCCAATACTTATGGAGGGCACTGTATAAATTTATATATATATATATATATATATATATATATATATATATATATATACACACACACATACATACATACATACATGTATTTCTATAAAAGTTTTAATTTTTATTTCAGCTTTATATCAGTTTGAAATGTTTTAGTACTTCAGCAACAGTTATTTCGGTTAGCTAACAAGGCAGCATTCCTATTTTTTATTTCTTTTTTTTTTCATGTAATATTTATATTTTATTTCAGCTTTATTTCAGTTACAGAAAATTATGTAATAGTTTTAATTCATAACAACAGCAGTGTTTTTACTGAGACTTTCATTTTTTTAGGACAGTTCGGACACTTTTATTTTTATATCCCACAAACAAACAAACTAACTAACTAACTAACTAACTAACTAACTAAATAAATAAATAAATAAATAAATAAAATTACATAATAATATTAATATTATTATTAATAATAAATAAAATTAATAGATGACACAATAAATGAGCTCATGACATTGACCCAAATACAGATGTTTTTTTTTTTCTTCAGTCAGATATTTTGAGTGTCCGACTCCCCACATGTTTGCATTCATCAAACCTTGCAGTAAACACATCACCCTAGTTCACCTTTTTATATATCTTCTTACCACCACACAAGCTCCTTGATGAGGCTAATATCCAGTGCATGTGCCGTCAAAGCAGAGGAAATGAGCTAAAATCAAACGTGGAGACGTATGAGCCTGGAAAATTTCCTATTCACTTTCATCCAGAGGAGTGCGGTGAACACTTCCTCGTGACCTGAGTGTAGCAGTGTTTGTCAGACGTTCAGCCCGGAGATAAGCCATCGTCATTAGAGAGCCCAAAGATGCAATCAAAGCCATGCGCTGCACACAGACGGACAAATGAGCCTCGCCGGAGGTGTCTGCTTCTAATTTAACCTCCACGAGACTCTGAGGATCATACATATCAAAATAAAGAGACAAAATGGTTTTTCTTCAGTTTTGTTTGGCACCCAAATGAAATCCAAATGTTGTTGGCCCAACACATGCCGCATTTTCAGCACAAAAAATAGCTGAATTTAAAGTCCCAGCACCTTTTTTTTCAGAATCACTGTTCATTATGACCACATACAACGCTGACAAGCTGCCTTCATGTATTTTTTATCATATCCATCTCCCATGACCATGTGGATTAATGCTTTCATATAAGATCCCCTAATATCAAAAGAAAGTGAAAGCCGATTTGACACTTGTGTGGAAAAGAAAAATGAAAGCAAGGAATAAACTTGGACAGACGGAGCAAAAGTTTTAGCCTGTTTCATTCAAGCCACAAAAAACATGATGTTCTCATCATCGCGTTATCGTTTGATCAACAAAAATGAAGAAAACCCCCACCAGGATGCATAAGCAACCAACTTTCGACATAAAAGAGGAACGCGCGATGCCGATACAAATCCCGAACCTGACTCAAACATCGGTGCCCAAACCTCAGAAACACCTGGCAGGTCAAAATCTCGAGCGCTTTGAACAGATGCATTCATGACACATTGTATTCATACGGTTGCAATTAGATGTAACAGGAGCTTAAGTGGGCCATCTGTAAGAAATATAATGAGGCTGGTTTAGACAAGCGTTTGGATCAAATTCCAACTTGGATTACAGTGCAATCAGGGATGTAAACTATTGTAAATGTGATTCATTGAATTCATTAAAGTGACACATTTGCACAGAGGGAAAAAGTGGACAGGAGGTCTCTCGAAACAGCCTTTTATCCCTTAATATGATGTCTGTATCGCAAATCTAGATGCTATCTGTGATCTTTAGACCTGTCAGAATGTTCCAGGGTAATATGGACTGAAATAAGAGCATTAAAAACCATCAAAATCGTGCATAAGCCGTATCAGGGTTTGATTTGGATTTTAATGCAAGCCCGTTTGAATAAGCTTTGTTTGTTATTTACTTTAACTTACCATAATTAGCCAGAACCTCGTACTAGTCTGATCAGTTTGATACTTAGAAAGGATGAAAGAATCTGTGTTCAGTACGGCTTCTCTGAAACCCAGCAGGACACATCTGGACTGTATTAGGTTTTCATTCCAAATAATTGATGGTCTCAGGACTTTATTTAAATAGGCCCTGGCTGAATACAGTTTAGCGTGGCACTATAATCCACACGTGACCTGTGATTACACTTCTCTGTAATAATTTTATGACCTAATAAGCAAACAAATCATTGACGAAACAATGAAAAGGCATTAACGGTGCAGTGAATGTTGTGAGATCTCACTCCGCTGCGGGGATAGAAGCGGTGTTGCACATTAACAAGAATTTTTCGGAGTCGAGTATTTTCCAGTGAACCCACTGCTCAAGCACTCACGGAGAGAAAAGCACAGGCTCTTTGGGAAATAATGCAGTTGTTTTCCTGTCTTGGCGCGGAGCTCCCCGATGACGTAAACTGACCGCGGCAAGTTCATATATTAGCGAATGACCAGTGCACAGAAGTCCGTGGAGATTGGAGTCTGTGAGAAATTCTTTTAGTGTTATTGTTTGATCTGTGTGTAGGGTGTTTTTATATACTTTATTTTGTGCAGAATCATGTGTTTGCATGTTTTGCAGCTATACACGAAAAAATGTTGGTTTCTAGAAAACTTGCAAATATGCAACAAACCGGTTCAGATTCAGTTTATTTAAACCACATGTGGTAGTTTCGACCCCAGATGTTTTTACCCTAGTATTTGGTGCAGAAATTAATACTTCAATTTTAAATTAAGAAGAAATAAATACTTTTATCTTAAACTTTCCATTCATTAATGAACCCTGAATATTCAGCAGCATAGCTGTGTTCAACATTGATAATAATCAGAAATGTTTCTTGAGCAGCAAATCAGCATATTAGAATGATTTCTGAAGGATCATGTGACACTGAAGACTGGAGTAGTGATGCTGAAAATTCAGCTTTGATCACAGGAATAAATTACATTTTAAAGTATATTACAATAGAAAGCAGTTATTTAGAATTTTAATATTATTTCATAATTTTACAGTTTTTACAGTTTTTTATTTTTCATCAAATAAATACGGCCTTGGTGAACATATTATAGACTTATTTCAAAAACTTACAAAATTGAACAGACCCCAAACATTTTGTGTGTGTTTGTTTGTTTGTTTATTATGAATCAATCAATCTGTCAATCAATCAATCAATCAATCAATCAATCAATCAATCAATCAATCAATCAATTAATTATATTTTAAATCACAAGCATGTTCATTTTAGTGATTCTTGCTAAAGTAATGAATATTACAAATTTTTTAACTTGGGTTCATAATTGCAAAAATCATGATTGTGAATTGTAAGTGTGAAGTATAAACAATACATCAAATTATGCTTATTGTTGAGAAATGATAGACTATTAAAGGAGACCTATTATGTCCCTTTTTGCAAGCTGTAATCTCAGGTGTCCCCAGAACGTGTCTGTGAAGTTTCAGCTCAAAATACCCCACACATCATTTATTATATCATTTTGAAAATGCCTATTTTGAGTGGAAGCAGAAGCACGCTGTTTTCGTGCATGTCTCTTTAAATGCAAATGAGCTGCTGCTCCCGCCCCTTTTTTCCAGAATAGGGCTGTGCAGCTAGTAACTCATATACTCTGCTAAAAAAAACCCCATTTGTTTGGTTTTGATTATCATGTCTATCGCGCTGAAATCATGCGTTTTAAAGCCATATAAGTTTAAACTTCTGATATATGGTTTTCTGGGCGCACACATCCGAAACACGTGCACAGAAAGCGGCTGTCACATGGCATGTGAGTACTAAACTAACTTCTCTTTCATGTCTTATTGCGCCTAAACTGTCAAATACACACAAGTTTACATTAAAAACACACATGAGCTACAAAAACAGTCGGTTACATCTGTGAAGGTAAAGAAATCACGTTTATATTAGATCTGTGTGGCAGCAGCGTAATATACAGTAAATAAATCAATAAATCCACTGCTCATACCGATCTAGAGACCACATATTTACACATAGTATATACTAATCATCTTGGTCAGTCAAACTTCTCAAAAGACATTCTTTGAATGTGACTTCGAATTTCACGTCCATATTGTCTCATGTATGATTTCTCGCTCATCTGTCGAATGCAAAACTCCCAAACTTCAGAATGCTGACGTAATGTCATTGGGGAGATGTAAAGTTTATGAACTGTATGTGGCCTGAACAACCAAAGACATTCACACTTGGCCAAGTCACGTCTTGAATGCGTCTCAAACCGCATCCTGAGTGCTTTGACTGATATCTGTCTCAAATGCTTCTTGTAAAGCATTAACACTTGATCTTCTCATGATCAAATAGCCAGTCGGTAAAATGTATGAAGTGACAGACTGTGACTGAGACTTATTTTTTATAATTTAGCCATTAAACACCCTAGCAAGCACCTTGAGCACCTTAGAAACTGCCCTGTAACACCCTGGCAGTGTTTTTCCATCAGTGCGGGTTGCCAGGGTTGATTTCATCCTTTGCCAGTGAAGGCGCAGGCGGACCGGTGGTTTAGCTAATTGTTTCTCCATGCCCACTTCTGAAGCAAACTTTCCATACCACACTGTCCATGTTAAACTCATACATTTGATCTAAATTTGAACTGCCTTGCATTTGTGAGTCATGATCCGTCTGTGTTAGATTGTCATTACAGTTGCATTGTTTTCAGAAGAGGGCATGCAAAGTTTTGTCTTAGCTCTAGATGCAGATGTCGACACTGCAGACTGAGTTTATATTTTGCAGTTTATTTTTTTGTATTTTTTAGTTTATACCTCACAATTCTGAGAAAATGTCAGGTAATTTTGAGATAAAAAGTTACAATTATCTTTATTTTTATCCCAATGTGGAAACATTCTTTCATACAAGATAAGAGTTTCTCATAATTCTGAGTTAATTTCTTGTTTGTTTTTTTCTTGCAATTATTAGATTGTTTCACAATTCTGAGTTTATTTCTCATAATTATGAGATTATTTCTCATATTTCTGAGTTTGTTTCTTGCAATTCTGAGGAAAAAGTCAGAACTGTGAGATAAAAAGTCACAGTTGACACTGACTTCTGACTTCTGAATTAGTTTTTATCTTGCTGCAGAAACAAGCTTTTAATTTGCAATATTTCACAATATTACTATTATTTGTATTGTATCTTTGCTCAAATAAATGCAGACTTAGTGGGATACCTAAGAGACTTCTCTCTAACACACACACAATCAATCAATCAATCAATCAATCAATCGATAAAAATTGTCAACCATTTATAATCATTTATAATAAATGATATTTTAAATTAAGTTATTAGGTGACTCCAGCTAAATTAATTGCAAATAAATAAATAAAAAACAAGGCGAATATTGATACAATCCTCTCATACAAGCACTCTAATTAACATTATGTCACAAAACTAATTTTCTTTGTAATTCGTCAGAATTCTATTAATATCTCACAATTTTTTTTTTCAAATCTGAGTTTATATCTCATGAGTTTTTTCTTGCATTTCTAAGAAAAGAAAATACTGAATTGACAGAAAAAAAGTCTGAATTGTGAAATAAAAAGTTGCAATTAACTTTTTTTATTTTTTTTATCCCATTGTGGGAACAAACTTATCTATATTTTAAATTGCAATATTTCACAATATTATCGTTTTTAGTGTATCTTTGCTTACATAAATGAAAACTTGGTGGGATACCTGGTATAACGTCTTTCAAAAAAAAAAAAAAAAAAAGAAAAAAAAAAAGAAAAATGGGAAATTTATATGATATAATGAATTATATTTTAAACTAAATCTGCATGTTAGGCATGTCCAGCCAAATTACTTGCAAAATAAATAAATAAATAAATAAAAATAAAACAAATATCAATACAATCCTACCGCACAAGCACTCCAATTAATGTTATGTTATAAAACAATTCTGAATTGTGAGTCTTATTTATTTATTTATTTATTTTTTGGTGAAATAAAAATTTTTTTTTCTTTTTTTTATCTTTTTGCAGAAACAAGCTTCTTTCAAAAACATAAAAAAATGGGAAATTTATGATATAATGAATTATATTTTAAATTAAGTCTGCATGTTAGCGAATCTCAATACAATCCTGCCATACAAGCACTCTAATTAACATTGTTACAAAAAAAAAATTCCCTTTGTAATTCTCAGCATGCAGTAGTCATCTTAATACTCTGAATCCCATAACTCAAGCATGCGAACAGTACTGCATATATCACTAGTGCTTGACAACGTGACACCTAATGACTGCATGTAATAGCTCCTTCCTCCTTCGATCCATAGGCAGGAGCTGATTGCTTTAACTTTCATGTCAGCTCGCGTACGCGCCGCATTGACTGTCATAAAACGGAAAGTGCAAGCGTAATAAATTCTGATGGACCAAAAATAACACATGTATGATGTTTAAATTAAAGCCATCGATCAACGTTTGAGCCTTATTATTTTTTTATTACTCGTACGCCACCACAGCGCACCAACCGTCGTATCTTGAAGCGCAGAGCGGCGGGGGGAGGAGAGCCGAACTCTTGGGATGAAAGAAGGCCTCGGAGGCAGCCATTAAACGTGAGAGAAACACAAATAAACAGACCTTTTACAGCACACAGACACAGTGATCTGGTTTGAAACCACACGGCAGGGGCAGCAGGGCACACATATGGAGCCGCCGTGCCAGGCGCTCACTGGCACATGGGCCTTTATTGCTCCACGCAGTGAGAGTTTAACAGACGGTCACAGGCTTCGGGCTTCGGATTTGGTGTCCACATGTCTCACAAAACTTGAAATGACTTTGTGGGCCTGCCAGTTTCGTTTGATTATTTAGTGCCGTCCACCGACAAGACGGAAGCCAATATTTAGTTATGATTAAGTTGCGAATTTATAAGCGCTCGCTACAAAGGCTGCTGATTTTGAGGTTTGTTTGAGGTTAAAGCCACTTTACAGTTCAGAGAAGCGTAATTGTGTGCCTGTGGTTATAGCAGATTTTTCATTACAGGAATGCAGAGTGACGGAAAAATCCTCCATAAATCGGGCATGCTGTTGTACTGACTACTGTTGCAGTAAATGAAGTTTCTATTGTTTACTAGGGCTGGGCTGACACTTTTAGGACCAATTTTACTAACAGCTTGCACCAGCGCAAACCGTCATTTGGTGTTAAAATAGTACTGTCAGGTTTACTAAAGATGCGCAGTGACGAATTAACGCTGAAAAGGCGTAGACAGTTATTTTTGCGCCTGATCTTATTGAATATGTATTTGTAGGAGTTTCCCTTTCAGACGCAAAATTTATGGGGGTATTAAAATGAATCACGAAACGAGATTTACTAACGTTTGTGCTCATCAAATTATTGGTATTTGCGCCATTATTTAACGCACAAAAAAAAGCATGTCTTAACTATTTTGTGCTTGAATTGGCTGCAATTATTGTTGTTAGGAGGAGGCACCGCAGAGAACAGAGAGCACGTGAGAGAAGGGAGAGAATTTTTTTCCACGTGTATTAATTTATTTGGAATGCCAGAAGAACACATTATCCAAACATATCGTTTGCCAAGCCATGTTATTTTATCTGCTTCAGGAAATAAAAGAGTACTTGGAACCCTTAACTAGGAATCACACAATACCATCTCTCAAAGCTTCTTGCAATCCTTCATTTTTTGGCCTCCAGTTATTTTCAATGTACTGTAGCTTCTTTATTTCTTTATTCTTTATTTGCAACTATGCTAATTTACGCTGCGCTTGGTATATTGTGTTGGTCGATATGTAAATGAGATGTTGTGTCTGTGTTCTTTAATTTGTGTGTTGTTAGTAAATCACCCACAGAAATTTCCATGCCCAGCAGCGCTGTTTTGGAATTGCGCTCTTGCGCTAACTTGCCCTGTTTAGTAAAACTGGCCCTTAATGATCTCAATATCGATTCTTAAATCCCACGATTGATCTTTTAGTGAATGCTGTTTCACTAAACATTATTTGTAGTCCGTGTGCCATCCAATAATTGCAATCATATTTTTTCTTTTTTTTAGCTTTGATATAAAACAAAGTTTCAGCTTTCAAATTCTGTCATATTCAAACAATGAATGACATTTTGTCACTCTTTAATGTGGCGTGACTGATTGCTGTAGCTGCTTCAGTTCAATCAGCATGCAAACTGATCATCTCTTCCTCTTCATTACTAGTTGTATCACAAAATAAACATGAATGAACATCAAAAGGTGTTTAAAGAAACAGTACGACTTACTGAAATGAATCATGTCTCATGTAATTGCGCAATGAGTATTTCAAACACGGAAATATGACAATAATCAGCTTGTAAACAATATGTTATGTAACACTTCCCTCAGTCAACTTGAAAAACAAAATACTCTAGACAGAAGCATTGTGCTCCTATAAATATGTACACTATGTTACAAATTCATTATATTTTTACTTGGCCTGCTAGTGATGTCTCTTAATTCATGTCTGAATAAATCTGTCATGAAAGAAGTTTTTATGACAGCCACCATTTAAATGTTAATATTACAAGTTAATTATTATTAAACAATAATATTACAGTTGAGGTCAAAAGTTTACACCCCCCTTGCAGAATCTGCAAAATGTTAATTATTTTACCAAAAAACAAAAAACCATGCATTAAGAGCCGGATTTTTGAATTTGAAGATCAGGGTAAATTGAACTTCTTTTGTCTTCTGGGAAACATATAAGTATGAACCTTCTGTAATAGTTGCATATGAGTCCCTCAGTTGTCCTCAATGTGAAAAGATGGATTTCAAAATCATACAGTCATTGTTGGAAAGGGTTCAAACACACAAAGATGTTGAAAAACCAAAGAATTTGTGGGACCTGAAGGATTTTTCTGAAGAACAGCTGGCAGTATAACTGTTTGGGACAAACAAGGGACTCATGAACAACTATCACTAAACAAAAGAAACACAGCTGTGGATCATTCAGGTAACAACACAGTATTAAGGATCAAGTCGATGTAAACTTTTGAACGGGGTAATTTTTATAAATTCACCTATTATTTTCTCTTGTGGACTATATGTAAACATATTTTATGTGAAATATCTTATTCGGGTCAGTACTACATAAACAATACCATGCATTTTGTATGATCCCTCTTATTTTGGTAAAATAATTAACATTTTAAAAGATTCTGCAAGGGGGGATGTAAACATTTGACCACAGCTGTAAATATAAAATTAAACAGTAATATTAAATATAAATACATCATCTTTTCAGATTCAGAAATATATCCCTCATTCATTCAGATATTTACAGTGTATACAGCTCAGTTTTTGAGCCTTGATTGTTATATCTAACAATAAAAAGCAATTGAATTTAAGAATTTATTTGTTTTTAACCTTTAATAGTCATTTACCAACTGATAGGATTCCCTAAATAGTTTACTGCTTTAGTTGAGAGTGTTTTACCCCCCACAAAATGTTGTATGTACCTGATATATATGCAAATGAATCAATATTGAATCAAGAGCTTGTGAATGGGAATCTAATCAAATTGTGAAATCTGTGTCAATACCCAACCCTAATGTTTACTTGTCCTCGTTCACACATTCACCTGCATGCTGCTATTTTTCTGTGGAACACAAAGCAGGACGTTTTGAATCTTAATTATTATTTTTTTTTTCCACGTGACCACATCTGTCAAGCTCCAAATGGAAAATAAGTAGTCCTTTTGACTTGTGCACTGTATTTCAAGTCTTGTAACCGCATGTAACGGCTTCCTGTGATCGAGAAATATGGCGTTTAAAGGTTTGAGGCCAGTATGATATTTTTTTATTCATCAAGGTAACAAAGTAACAACAGTGTTTATTGTCAGTTTAGTTTTCATTCTCATGGACTTTTAGTTTGCTTATCACTATTACCTGTTGTCTTTTCTCACGTTTCCCACCTCTTAATATTCAGTTAATTGCCACAGCCAGGGCCGGATTTACCTCTTATCATTACATAAGCAAAACAATTTTTTGGGCCCCCCTTCCTTATTAATAGGCCTATATATTATTACCACCCCAGCAAACAAAAATATTTCATAATCAGTGGAAACCGTTACAGTGTTTTCTATTGCAATAAACGCTTGCGTTCAGTTAATAAAAATCAAATGTCTTAATTTGTTTGAGAATGGAGAAAGACCGTTCCATTAATAGGCTCCAGCGTCGTGGCCACTGTCACGGTGGTGTTACAGGGAGAACGCAGGAGACGAGGAGTAAACTAAATAGTTTTCAATAAATGAAAACACAGGGGATAATCCAACATGAAAGCTTGAACATAAACCTATGAAACACAGGGAATGTAACGAGTAGACTAGACCAATAAGAACTGAACAGGCAGGAACTGAATACACAGGATAATTACAAAACACAGGTGCAGGGGATAAATCAATTAACTAAATGAGGAATAATCAATTAACTAAATAAGAACAGGAAAAAGAGTATATAAGGGCATTAAGAAACATGGGGGAAAACAAAACCAAAACAGACCATAAACGTGACATTACTCCCCCCTCCCGGAAGGTGCTTCCCGCGCCATAACAAAACCACCGGGGAGGGGGGGTGGGTGCCCTGGATGCTGGTGCAGGACAGGGACACGGGGGAGGCCTCCAGGGCGGATCAGGGGACTCAGGAGGCCATGGCGGAGCAAGGAGCTCGGGGAGCCATGGCAGCATAGACCGTCCAGGGAGCCATGGCGGAGCTGGGAGCTCGGGGAGCCATGGCGGGATAGACCGTCCAGGGAGCCATGGCAGATCAGGGAACCCAGGAAGCCGTGGTGGATCCGCCTCTGAGGCTGCGGCCCCAGCCCCGGCCTTTACTAACAGAGCCCTACTACCCCCCCTGCAGGAACCCTCCCTGGGCTGGATTCGGGGGCTGGAGCTCTCTCTGGGCTTAACTGGGAGTTAGGAGTCCTCCATGGGCTTAACTCGGGAACAGGAGCCCTCCGTGGGCTAAACTGGGGATCTGCAGCTCTAACATGACTCTGGTCAGGGGCTGGAGCCTGCACTGGACTCTGGTCAGGGGCTAGAACTGATAGTGAAGCGAAATCTGGGGCTGGAACCGACACTGGAGCGAGCTCCGGGGCTGGAGCCGACACTGGACGTACAGCTGTGACGTGACGTGACTCTGGACGAAGAGCTGAGACGTGATGTGACTCTGGACGAACAGCTGGGATGTGATGTGTCTCATGAACAGCCGGCAGACTTGAATGAGCAGTGGCCGGCGGGCTTGCGTGAACTGCAGCCGGCAGGCTTGACATTGGAGAGGCCGACGGGCTTGAGTGAGCTGCAGCCGGCAGGCTTGACATCGGAGCGGCCGACGGGCTTGAGTGAGCTGCAGCCGGCAGGCTTGACATCGGAGCGGCCGACGGGCTTGAGTGATGCGCAGCTGACAGTCTTGACATCGGAGCGGCCAACGGGCTAGAATGAGCCGCGACCAGCGGGCTTAAGCGAGCGGTGGCCCGCGAACTTGACTTCGGAGCGGCCGCTGAACTTGAGCAAGCCGCGGCCGGCAGGCTTGACTTGGCGGTGGCTGGTGGGCTTGACTGCGGAGCGGCTGGCGGGCTTGAGGGAGCCGCAGCCGGCGGGCTTGACATTGCGGCGGCTGGCGGGCTTCACACTACTTACTGTCTTGGTCTGGTCTTCTGTCACGGTGGTGTTACAGGGAGAACGCAGGATATGAGGAGTAAACTAAATAGTCTTTAATAAATGAAAATACAGGGGATAATCCAACATGAAAGCTTGAACATAAACCAACGAAATACAGGGAAAGTAACGAGTAGACCAGACCAATAAGAACTGAACAGGCAGGAATTAAATTCACAGGATAATTACAAAACACAGGTGCAGGGGATAAATCAATGAACTAAACGAGGAATAATCAATTAACTAAACAAGAACAGGTAAAAGACCATATAAGGGCATTAAGAAACATGGGGAAAAACTAGAACATAGAACACATGGAAAACAAAACCAAAACAGACCATAAACGTGACAGCCACATTACCACTTCGGGAGGGCATTATTTCTTTAAAATTTTAACGGCCTGGAGTCCCAACCACACATCAAGACATTGTTCAGATGAATTATTTTAAGACATTTGTCATGTTTCTGTCCTGAAATGTCGTGCGTGTTGCACCTCATAAACCGTCCATTACAAATTTCAAAACGTCCTTTTAGAGCTAATAACAAAGGCTTGGGCCATTGATATGCAGACTAACGCAGTTATTAATGCAGTCTAACGTTCTTATTAGAGAGAGAGAGAGAGAGAGAGAGAGAGAGAGAGAGAGAGAGAGAGATTAAGCACATGTGAATACCTGCGTCTGTGCGTCTCTCAGCAGTGTTCAGCAGCAGCGTCTCTAATAGCGAATCTTTAAGTTGAACCGCTTCAAGAACCTCGCTACTGAGAAATGTCATGTAGCTTTTCAGCTGTGGAACTATTTTATTGATAAATTTGCGGGGCAGCCGCAGTACTGACAACAAGTTTCTGTCCGTGTCTCCGCATGTGTGAGTGAGTGTGTGTGTGCGTCTGTGAGAGAAAACGGGAGAAAGAAAGTGTGATTTCCGTACATAAAAAAGGTGGAAAACATGGAAATAGTTTGTCATTTTTTACCCTATTGTTTGTTATATTTATTTGCTCAATGTCTTCTGGTGTTTTGGTTCTTTTACTCTTGTAGATAGCCCATAGTATAACAAAAAATATTATATATCTCTTCATTGTGTTTGGGCCCCCCTGGACGAGCGAGCATAGGCACTTGCCTAGAATGCCTATGCGTAAATCCGGCCCTGGCCACAGCTGTTCGTATCCGAGTTCGTTATCAGTGTATATTTAAATTCCTTAGTTTCTTCAGTTATTTGTCGGTTGTTGTTTGTGTTTGAGTACACACTACTGTTAGACGTTTGGATTTTGCTTACTAAATTTACCTTCATTTTGGAAAATTTGACTCTTGTTCATCTTTAGATCTTACTACTATGTGACATTTATGATGTTACAATCGATTTCTATTTAAAGCAAATGCTTTTTTTGTAAATTATTGTTCACTGAAAATCTGCTGCAGCTCTTATATGTCATTTTCCATTTTTGCCATAAACATTGCCCATTTTCTGGCACATTTGAATCATGTTTGATTATGACACACACAAGAACAAATGGTATTTCAGCCATATGTACATACCAGGATATCAATGGAGATTTCCAGTGAACCAGAAGTCGGTTAGTTTTTTATTTTTATTTTTTTTAATTAAACACAGATGTAAATACGTACATTTTCAGAGCTTCTGTGGAGGGAAACATTATCAACTTTTAGGCTTGTCCTTACACAAAACCAGAACTTACGGATGTGTTATTTTGACATGAACGACTTAGCAACCATCCAGAACACCCAAGCAAGCTTTTGCACATGCAAACACCACTAATGTTTCACGTATGTTTTACGTTTATGTTTTGATTTTGTTTTTGCTGAAGAAAGGATGTATCTTTCTGAGAAAATATATTTCTTGAACGTATTGAGGTCTCTAAAGAGTGCTGCAGTGTTGACGTAGTTTTATAGGCTAACCCAGAAGTTTGCATCATTCTGGTTCCCTCAGCAAAAACCTAATAGGATCTTTCCATTGGCATTTCCATATTGCAGAAAATAAGCTCTGTGACCAGTAAAAGTTTGATAATGTAAATCTTCACAAATGAACACTTTTATAAATTCTGTGAAGCCTAAATACAATTATAGGCCATAAACGAGCTACACCACAGTCACATGACTTCAGCGTCACCACCATTAAGCTTCCAACAATTCTTTCAGTCTTTATTTAAAACTTTTTCAGTGAAAGTTTGAGTTAGAACTGTTTGCAAGTGTGCGATTCTAAATCTTGAGGCCGTAAAAGTGGACTAGTGAGTAAATGAATTTACCTGTTTGATATGATGACATTTAATGTTAACGACTACCTCTGTAATCCCATTTAAACACTTGTTAGCAACCAAGTAAGTAAATGCATTAGTAAATGCATTTAAAAAATCACAAGGGAGTATTACTGATGTATTTTATGATGTAGAATAAAGCATGAAAATATCTTGAGCTTGTGTTAAAGGGATGTTTCTCCCAAAAATTAATTAATTGCTCACCCTTATGTCTTTCCAAACCCGTAAGACGAACCTTCGTTCATCTTCGGAACACAAATTAAGATATTTTTGATGAAATCTGAGAGTTTTCTGATCTTTTCTGATTTTAATGATGTCCTTACTACCTTTCTGGGTCTTGAACGTAGTTGCGTTGCTGTCAATGCAGGGTCAAAAAACTTTCTGATTTCATCAAAAATATCTTAATTTGTGTTCTGAAGATGAATGAAGGTGTTACGAGTTTGGAACGACTTGAGGGTTAGTAATTAGTGACAGATTTTTCATTTTTGGGTCAACTGTCCCTTTTATCATACACATCATTTCAGGCATTTAACCAAAAACGCATTGACTTCAGGACGGTGGAACCGGAAGTGCTAAATTGAGAACTCATTTCCTGGTTTTGTCTTACAAGTGTTCGTCATCCCTGCAGTGCTCTATTCTTATCCATCAGCCATCAACACCTCTGAACTGCTCCTTCCTTCATCTGTTTGTGTGCTCTCATACTGTTGATGACTCTGAAGGGTTTGAGCGCAAGAAGCTCTCAGATCTCTCTCTATTTGTTCTGACATGTCAATCCACAGAGCTTCTGATGTCACTCAGGTCATCATATTCCTAGGCAAAGTCACTCTGACCGAATAATTCATAACGGAGAAGCCATAAGTTACCCAGCCTGCCTCCTCCAAATCTGCAAAGGGAGGATGTGGCAAGAAATCTCGCTCTCTCCCGCGTTGAGCACAGACGGCATCAGAAGGAAACTTTCCAACCATTCGTCTTTGAGAACCGTGACAGAATCACGTCTGTTCATGAAATAATTTCAGTTTATAATGTGTAAGCATGTGTGATCAATGATTTGTTGAATTATTCCACATGTTTTGGGTTTGTTTACTGGGAATACGACTAGTTTCATTTCTTTGCTAGCTTTTGAGATTTACTATTCATTTTGTGTGCAGCGAATCAGTCAGTATTATATGACTATTAACACATTGGCATATTGTAATATTACATGAAGTCAGTTTACACACTGAAGCGAGGTTGGAAGCTACTGTAAAGCTGTAGCATAATAGTTAAACTACAGGTGAAATACTGTTAGAAAAAAATAGTAAGCTACAATGCAGTCTACTAACAAAAAGTAATTACTGCTGTAATTTTTGATATGGTATTATTGATTTTTCACAAAAACAATAAGGGTTTTTGAATATATATATATATAAGCAGTATTATCATTCAAAATAATATGACTTATTGATATTTTTGTGGTTTATATGATTTTATAAATTAATTAAAACACATATATATATACAGTCAAATCTAAATTTATTCAGACACCTTCAACATTTCTCACATTATTTGCTATAGTTTAGAAAATGGTAATAAAATATGACAAGAACTCAAGAGTTAAACTGTGTCAGAACAAATTCATCTTGATAATTTCAGATAACTCTGACAGAAAGGTATGTAACAAAACATGGTCAGGTCAAAGTGTCATATCAACTTTTTGGTCCCAAAATTTTTATCAGTTTTACTGGTAGTCCACTGTATGAAGAATTTTTGGGTATAATATGTCACAGTTTACTTTATTTTGCTGTCATCACTTACATAAATGCACTATAGTGTCCTGTACCCACTAGTAAAAAAATATCAAAAATTATATCTGGTGTCTGAATAATTTTTTTTTGACTATATATATATATATATATATATATATATACACAGTCATGTGAAAAAGTTATAGGACACCCTATTGAATTCCATGGTTTTCTGTATCAGGAGATAATAAAAAATTATCTGGTCCTTGGAAAGTCTTAAAATTTGGAAATAAAGCCTCAGATTAACAATATTACATGACATATCACACCGTGTCATTATTTGATTAACAAAAATAAAGCCAAGATGGAAAAGCCATGTGTGACAAAGTTAGGACATCCTATGATTCAATTGCCTGTAGATCCACTTTTAGCAGCAATAACTTGAAGTAATCATTTTCTGTATGACTTTAGCAGTCTCTCACATTGTGCTGGAAGAATTTTGGCCCGCTCTTCTTTACAACGTTGCTCCAGTTTATTGTGGTTTGTGGGTATTTGTTTATACACAGCTCTCACCACATGATTTCAGTCAGGATGAGCTCTGGACTGTGACTGGGCTATCTCAGAACCTTGATTCTTTTCTTTTCAGCTGTTCTGTTGTAG
Organism: Spinibarbus caldwelli; assembly: GCA_039654775.1. Lineage (NCBI taxonomy): Eukaryota > Metazoa > Chordata > Actinopteri > Cypriniformes > Cyprinidae > Spinibarbus > Spinibarbus caldwelli. The sequence continues at coordinate 23,278,667 of CM077263.1, forward strand.
ATTTGCTGGTGTGCTTGGGCTCATTGTCCTGTTGCATCAACCAATCTTGGCCAAGCTTTAGCTGTTGGACGGATGGCCTCACATTTGACTCTAGAATACTTTGGTATACAGAGGAGTTGATGGTCGACTCAATGACTGTGAGGTGCCCAGGTCCTGTTCTACAAAACAAGCCCAAAATCATCAGCCCTCCACCAGCATGTGTTACTTTTGGTTTGAGGTGTTTGTGCTGATATGCTTGCTAGGTTTTCACCAAATGTGCTGCTGTGCATTATGGCCAAACATCTCTACTTTGTTCTCATCTATTCCAAAGTCATTGTTCTAGAAGACTTATGGTTTGTTCAGATGCAACATTGCAAACCTAAACCGTGATGCCATGCTTTTTTAGATAGAAGAAGCTTTCTTCTGGCAAGCCTTCCAAACATGCCATACTTGTCCCATATTTTTCTAAGTGTACTGTCATGAATTTTATCATTTAACATGTTAACTGAGGCCTGTAGAGCCTGTAGTGTAGTTCTTGGGTTGTCTGCCATTTCTCTGAGCGTTACATGGTCTGATCTTGGGGTGAATTTGCTGGGACGTCCACTCCTGTGAGGATTGGTGTCTGTTTTGAATGTATTCCACTTGTGATTACTTTCTCACTGTAGAATCATGGACTTCAAATTGTTTGGAAATAGCCGTATTACTCTTCCCAGATTGATGGCAGCGACAATTGCTTCTCTCATTGCTGGTGTCTTACCTCCTTGGCACTGTGTTAACACACACCTCAAGGCTCCAAACCAGCAAACTGCCAAAACATCTGCTTTTATAGAGGTGCTCACACTTGCTGATGATTAGTTAATCAAAGGCATTTGATTAGCAGTGCCTGACTGCTACTTACCCTCTTAATTCTTGTTAACAGTAGCTATGTTTCCATCCAAAGATTCGAATTTAAATTATGCGCAAAACTGGAATATCGCATAAAACATATGCGAATAAAGCACCGTTTCCATCCAACGAGTCAAAGAGAACAAAATCGTCACTTCCTGGTAAACTGTGGCACTAAATATCACTAAGAATATAGGAGAAGCCATTGAATATAATAATTTTCATATATGATATAAATTACTTGTGCCTCTGAGAGAGCAGACATAACACAATAAATGCTGTCACTGCGTTCGGAGGATGCCAGCTGTTTGGGAACACAGTCGTGTAAGACAATTATACAGAAATACTTTGATGACAGACTTTGCTCAGGCTTTTCAGATTGACTACAACAACTTATAGATGCTGTGAACGAGATCGGTTAGCTGGTTAGTCAAGTTATCCCGTCTCATAGCGCAAAGTCACATGACTTTTTTGATGCGCATGGAGGAATTTATTCGGTAAATGTGTTTCCATCGAAGTTTATGCGCATTTTTTCTTATCGGATAAAAAGTTTATCCTACTCAGTTGTGCGCATAATTTTTTTATGCGCATTTTCTGAATTTATGCGCATCTTGGCGTTTCCATCCAGCGAATTTTTTATGCGATAGTCCAAAATGCGCATTAAAATAGGTGGATGGAAACATAGCTAGTAAGGGTGTCCTAATTTTGTCACCCATGGCTTTTCCATTTTGGCTTTATTTTTGTTAAATAAACAATGACACAGTGAAATATGTCATGTGTTGTTGTTCAACTGAGGTTTTATTTTCCAAATTTTAAGACCTGGAAAGAACCAGTTATTTTTTTTTTATTTTTTATTATTATGTCCTTATAAGAAAAACCATGGAATTCAATAGGGTGTCCTAACTTTTCACATGACTGTGTGTATATATATATATATATATATATATATATATATATATATATATATATACTTTTAAAGTCACTTTAATTTCTATAGTGCTTTATACAATACAGTTTATTTCAAAGCAGCTTCATAGTAATAAACAGGAAAATGACTGAATCAGTGATGAAAATTTCTTAAAATAGGAAGCAAATTTAAATTCTGCTGCAAATCAGTTCTCAAAAAAGACAATGGTGTCATTTTCAGCTTAAGTTAGTTCAGTATTTATTCAGTTCAGTTCGGTATTGCAAAATGTATCAATTATGAAACAACTAAAGACGAGTCATTATTTTCCTCAAATCAGTTTGTTCTCATCTGACAGTGTCAGGTTCATCAAATCAATGATTTTAGTTAATCAAGTTAAACAAAATGAAAATGAGAAATATTTCCTTGGCGACTATAGCTAAAATAAAATGAGTTTAAGGGTTTTTTTATATTTGAGTACTATGTTTTGTCATTTTTATTTATGTATTTTTTTATATATATCTATATATTAAATAATAATATTTAATGTTTATATATTTTTGATAAAATATATTTTTATGATTTTTGATAAAAAAAATATTTATATATTTTTATTAGCTATTTTAGATGAAAATGAGCCTTGAAAATTGCCTTGGTAATTAGCTGAAAAACAAAGTTTATTTAATTTATTTTTTTTTATTTAAAAACAAAACAGAACAAAACAAACAAACAAACAAACAAACAAAAAAAACTTTATTTTACTTCAAGTAACAAGTTTTGTTTTATGGTTTTTGTTTTAACTGTAATAACTCTGATCAGAATGCTCTTTTACAATCAAAATAACACATAAACCACCCAAGATTTATTTAAGGATATAGAAAAAAAAAAATAAATAAATAAATAAATACTCACTCTGGATATCACAAGCAACTCAGCAACTATATTTAACCAAATTTTTGGAAGGTTTTAAATGCAATTTTACATAAATCATAAAAACACAGAGCTTCAAGACAAACTACAGGACAAGTGTCATCAAACTACAGGACAAGTGTCAGGAGCTAACAAGTCATAGTTGCAACTAACAAGCAACTAAAACATCTCACATATATCCAAAAAAGTTCTTATAGTTGCTCCCTAATGCTGATCTTTACATCATTACATTTTTATTTTTTTTAATCACACAAGAACAGCCATCCCAGCTGCAAAACATACATACAAAGATGTGAGATTCCTGCAGCTTATAGCTTGTTGAAAGTCTGTTTGGCTTGTTTCTGTTGCTGGTCACAGGGTCACCTTCATCAGTATGGGACTGTGGAGACCACCCCCCTCTGTTCTCTCCTGAAAAAGAGTCATTCCATCAGATCCATTACTAAGCTTTTACCTGGAAAACACATCATTACATTCTTCTCTTCTTTTTTTCACTCTGCTTCCCCCCATTATCTCTCCTCTGTCCTCTATTAGCATTCTCGTTTCTCTCCAGTTGTAACACAGAGCCGTCTGTCAATTGATTCTTCCTGCCGCGCATCATCCAAACGCCCCACAAAATGACTCTGCTGCCGTACATCTACTCCACCTTTCCTTCCTCCGTTCAGCGATTTGCATTTCAAAGGCAGACAGCAGGTATGTTGGATGATGCACACACTGACTGAGGTAGTTGTGAATGTATGTCTTCATGGCCAGAAGCCCAATGATCCAGCTTGATTTAACCATTTCCATATTGCAGCTTGTGATACAAAAAAAAAAAAAAAAATAAGCAAAGACTTTCTCAGAACCTAACATCAAATGTGATGAATATGATCAGACTGACTAAAGCATTATGCACACATGTTGCACTGTTACAGTGATTTCTGCCATCTGAGACTCAATTTGAGGTTTGTTTTTAAAAGCAAAATTGAAAATCTTGGATCGTTTTAGCATGCTCACCAACAGCCGATTATAAATCGTGTCCTTTGACAGACTTCTGTCAGTGTCTGAAATGTATTGGCCACATTCCTGCAGTGTGACCATGTGATGCTGCAGGAGCCAATGGGAGCACAGCAATTGATTACATAATCAGGTGTTTCTTCACCTGAAATAGATTTCAGCTATTCCTTTTTGTTATATGAAGGTCACATTAAAACTTAATTTTTACTATTGTAAAAATAACTATGCATCTAAGCAAAAACATTAAAATAAAATAAAATAAAATGAAATAAAATAAAACATAAAATAAGGAGATTGGATGAATGGCTCTCTAATCAGAAGCCACATCCTTAACACTCACATTACCCATGATCGCATCATTCAGACGGCCCTAAGAGAGTCGGCATACGTGCCACACATCCAAACTGCCTCTAAATAAAGCATGACATCGTGCAGAGCTCCTATCTCTCAAACTCTGGAACTTTCCCCAGAAGAGTCCGAAAAGTACACAGAGTATTGAGGGAAACATTGGGGAGGAGAAAAGAAAAGAGTGAGGAAGAGAGAACACAGGGGTGTCATCCACGTCTGGTGGTCTGGACATCATCTTACATAACTGTCTGGCCTCAGCTCAGTGAAATGAGAACCTATAGCGCTAGTGACACTAATGCACTGTGACAGACTACATAGAGTCCTGGACTCTGGAGGGACCGACGCCGGACTTTGAGTGGCATTTGGAGTCTCATGAGCCAAACAGAACAACAGAAAAAGATGCCAACTCTGGCACATCATCTGTTTCCATATACATTTCCTTTCATCTTTACCCATATTTAGGGGATTAAAGGAATGGTTCAGTCAAAAATGAAACTTCTGTCATCATGTACTCAGTCTTGTGTCATTCCAAACCTGTATGACTTTGTTTTTTCCGTCGAGCGCAAGACTGAAATTTGAGAATATCCTGGCAACTGTTTTTCATAATGAAAATGAAACGGGATGGATGCTGTCAAACTGCAAACTGACATGAAAAAGCACCACAACATTATCCATATGACTTGTGTACTTTATTCAAAGTGTTCTAAAGTCATGCGGTAGTTTTAAATGATGACATTCGTTCAGTGGACAGTGACTTTTGATGTCAATGATGTTCTAAAAGCAGATTTTCCAGAAATAATTGTTTTTGATAACTTTCCATAAAGTTAATGAATGGCTTAAAAATACGCTGAGCGTAGGTGTATGTGCCACTTTTATGGTGTTTTTGTCATTTTTGAAGCTTGACAGCCCCAGTCTCCATTTATATTCTTTATATGGAAATGAGCGACTAAAAGATTCTTAAAAAATTAATGGAATTTTTATTGAAAGTTGGAAAGGTAAGGATGAGTAAATGATGACATACACTACTATTCAAAAGTTTGGATTCAGTACAGTTTTCAATGTTGTTGTCTCTTATGTTTACCAAGGATGTATTTATTTGATCAAAATTGCTGTAATATTGTGAAATATTATTCATATTTAAATAACTGTTTTATATTTTAAAATGTAATTTATTTTTGTAATGCAAAGCTGAATTTTCAGCATCATTACTCCAGTCTTCGGTGTCACATGATCCTTCAGAAATCATTCTAATATGCTGATTTGATGCTTAAGAAACATTTCTGATTATTGTCAATTTTGAAAATGGTTGTGCTGGTCATATTTTTGTAGAAACGTGATACTTTTTTTCTTTGATGAATAGAATGTTTATTTGAAATAAAATAGAATTTATATAACATGTAATTGTCTTTACTGTGACATTTGATCAATTTAATTTATCCTAACAAACAATAAATACTGGGTATTTATTGCTTGAAAAGTAGTGTAATTTTCATATTTAGGTGAACTGTTCCTTTAAAACTAAAATTTGTATAAATGCCCCTAATGTAATTATGGTGTATCAACAGGATGAGAAACATACAGTATCAAATGATGATCAACAATGCATCAGTCCACCCGTGACAATCCATTACCCTTCATAAATCTTCAGTTGTCATGTCTGTTAGTTTAACCTTGTTTTTCTTGGGTGAAATCAAAGATGTCTCAGTGTTAAAAAAGTTAAGATGGCAAAATTTGTGTGGTCTTTGAGAAGATAGTGAGTTAATAGCTTCAAGAAAAGGAGTGTAAAAACCTGGCATGAGTAATTGTCTCTGGCTCATGTTCTTTTGTTTTGTCTCCATTCCCAGGTTGCTCACAATGGCCTTATTTTGGAAATGGACCACCCAACATCAGGAAGGATAGCAGTGCCAGGTTTGTGTAGAATTTGCTGTTGGTGAAGTGCAAAACATTCTCTGCAGTCCCAAGTTCGATCATTTTGAAGCATATATTTCCAAGGTAAAACTGAGATCTGCATATTAGATACCAGGGTCGAAAATAAACTGCATAATTAAACAAAATCTATTATGGCTTTCACAGCTAAAATGAAATGTGAAAAGTGTCAATTCGCGGAATTATATTTAGACCTGCGCACACAGCATCAGATTGCTTTTTTATGCATGTTTTTTTTTTTTTTTTTTTTTTTGCAGCATTGAGCCTTATAACCAATCACACACATTTCTGAATGCAACAGCCAATCAGAGGTGTTTAGATTAGCCAGCACTGAAAATGCCAGAGTTTTGTTGAGTGCGAATGAAAAATTAATTTCATAAGAGACTCATTTTGCAGCTTCAGTGCATAACTTGCGATAGACTAGGCTAACTTCATGAACCGACATGTTTGTCTGCTTAGGCAGAATATGATGTGCCATTTCCCTACATATTTCTATTAATTTACATTAATAATCATTATTACAATATCAAGAGATAATAATCGATAATAATGCTTTTTGTCATAATATTGCAACCTTATGATTTTTTTTTTTAAATTTATAATTTATGCAATTTCAGTTAGTTGTTATTGGTAACAGTTTAAATTATTCAGATTTATTGAAGTAACTGGTTAAATTTAAGTATTTGACATTAAATTCAACACCAGTACAGTTAATATGGTTACTATAAAAATTGCCCTGACAAATTAAAAAAAAAAAAAAAAAAAAAAATACACCTGGAAATCAATTCCTGGGAGCAAATACAGTATTGCCCCTTAATGGAAAAGTTAATTTCTGACTCTGTCAGGAACACATCCAGTTTCTGAAACCAGTCACCCAAAAAATGTACATTCTGTCATTATTACTCAAATCATGTATGTACGTTTTTCATTGGAACACAAAAGGAAACATTTTAGAAGAATCCTCACCAGTTTATATTCCAAGTCTTCTGAACCAAACAGGTTTGGAACAACATAAGGATCTTGTAAATAAAAGTGTGATTTTCATTTTTGGGTGAACTCTTCCTTTATCCTCTTTACACTTGAACTTTCTATTGCTTTTCTATACGATCTTTCCAAAAATCACCCATGCGCTTAATCTCATCATCCAAACCCTTGGACTCTGAAGAGTTCTACTTCACTTTGTGACTCTCTTGTATCGAACAATGGAGAATCATTTATTTTGAGGCTTTGTTTTGACTTGTCTTTGTCCGTTCAATGAAATAAAAGTTTCTCCATTGACATGAAAGTCACCCCATGCTCTTTCATTCTCCTGCGTAAGAGTCCCTGAGAGACGTTTTCTGAACTCGTCCTTTTGTTTGATCGTTCGCATATGCGAAACAAGCGATCATTGATCCCCAAAACGGACAGGTCTGCGGTCTGCTGAGCGTTTTGCCCCTAGAAAAGAATGGCGAATGGAAAGGCAACATTTTAGAAAGGTTAAATGCAGATGTTGGCTGACATTAAGACAACGTACAGTCGTTTTTCTCTCAGCGACTCAATTCCCGCTGTTTTCGTGGCGCTTCAAATGTCAGACCCTGATGGACTCGCTCCAGACAGGTGGTTTTACTAACAGCGAATTTAGTTGCGGTTTGCAGCCCTGTAAACACACAAATACACGCCACTTACATAGACACCAGCGTACGACCCCTGCTAATGATTTATGCTTTGTCCCTTCGGTGACTAAAAAGCAAACACTGGCAGGAACGGATCGCTAATGGTTTTGTCCTGGCTAGTTGGTTAAACCTTACAAAGTGTCTGTTTACTTCCTTTTACTTCTCATCCTCACCTTCCGCAATTTTATCTTTTCTGCATGCACCAAAATGCAGTTGGAGTTGCGCTCCAGCAAATTCTGCATGCTTCCACAACCACAAAACAAATGCATTCTGCGTCAACTGTCCCTGGAGTGATACCCAGGATAATCAGGCAGGTCCTTTGATGGCTATGAACGGTTGTTTACCAGTTCATTGTTTGCACGTTTGTTGTCTCCATCCGAGCCAAATCAAGGATGATTGTGAAGAATTTCTCTGAAAAAAGGGCAGAAACCACAACAAACACCTTTTTCCATTCCGCATTCCTCGTCCCTGACCCATAAATTCACTACAACGCCACAACACACTCTCGAGGCCTCTAATCTTCCACAGCTATTTACATAAGATCACTGTCTGTCCGTGTTTTCTGTCTGTTTTCTCATTGGCAGCTGAACATGTGGAGCGTTTCCCGCCTTTGGTGACTCTGTGATGTTATCAAACGTTTTGCAGTAGATAAGCCGTGCGTTTCTGAGCACAGCGGTTGGTACCTTGCTATTTATTCCCTCTAAACCCCAACATTGTTCTTCGCATCTAATGTGCAGAACCAAAATGGAGCCCTGAACAACATAGGCGCGAAATTGGCCATTAGCTGCCGTCGACTGTAAGCAAATATTATGTAATGGATGTCAGGGGTGCATCGGAGTTTAATAAGCTCAAAATGGCTTGACGAAACAATCTGAGAGCAAGAAGTGTTATCGGATTACATAATTGACAAATTACTAATGACCACGGAATAACAATAATAGAGTCGCAGGCATTCCTTTGTGGGTGAAACTGCAGGAATGCATGTTAAGAAACATCGTCCGGCTTTTTTTAAGGCACCAGAGAGTGAGAACGAAAAGGGCTCAGAGGATGTTTTTGTGCCGCTGATTGCGAGAAGCTGCCTCATTAGTGATTGTGCAGGACAGTGTATTGTGAGGCACTTCCCAAAATAAACCCCTTTATTTAAACCAAAGGGCCTTGGCAAAAGCTTCTTGTTAGTTGAGTTTGCGGCTCTCTGTGATTCTGCAAATACAACCGGCTAAGGTGAACAGTTGATGATGTGGGAGAGGTAAGAGAAAAGCAGAATGTTTGTGCATGTGTAGGATAATTACAGCATAAACCAGTAAATCAGTCCAGAATTGCAGCAGACTCTTAGTTTGACTTCCTCGCCACAAAAAAAAAAAAAAAAAAAATTAATCAGCATTTTTGTTTTTCAGCAGAAGTATGTCAACATCCTTCAAGATAAATCATGATATATTCTCAAAAACAGGTTTTAATGTTAAGAATGTTTAGATAGTAAAACATATATTAAGAAAATAATTTCTTCCTGTTATGTCCAACCCACATGTTCACACACATCCTTAGTGAAGCTAATTATCTGAATTTAATAATTAAATTTAAAGGAACGGTTTGAATTAAATACGTAACAAATCTGTATTGTTATTATTTATTTATTTATTTTTAGTGAACCAAAAAAAAAAAAAAAAACACCTTAGAATTATAATGAAAGTGGTGTATATGTCTTTTGTAATATATTGCTGGTCTTCTTAAGTCATACAGCAGTAAACATTTATTTTGAAGAGTTTTTTCGAACTTTATGTTTGTAGTTAACGTTGTATTCTTTCTTGGTGCGACTGGGCCTTTATTGTATGGCCTAGAGCTGTGTAACAAAGTTCAACAAAAAATCAACAGAATATGAGTTTGGATTGACATGAGCAAATAAATGATTCCCAAAAAGAACAACTATTTAGATTTCAAAAATCTTCAGCACTTTTAGCTATAATAATAGTAAGCAAGTATTTCAAATAATGATTAGGATTCATGACCAATTAAAGTTAACCATCTGTAATTCTATTATCAGGGTAATTGCTCTTATAGTTCTTAGCTTGTAGTTTTATAGCACTGTTTGAGAAGCGGCCCACGCCGTAGGATTTCCTCGCTGTTGTGAGTTGTTCTTTTCCTGACGTTAGCGGGTTTGATGTGTTCCATAATAACACATTGATTTTTACCATCTTCTAAAATGTTATGTAATTGTCCATGTATTCTGCAAGAACACGTAAATGCTGCTGCACATTATGTGCTCTTCAGCTGTCAAACCCAGAGAACGATATGCCAGCTCTAAACTCTACATCTCAACTTTCTGAAGTGTGAAGACACGGCGTGTGCTCTGATGTAGTGAGACTCTTATGAATCAAGTTCTGCTTTTTGAAGTTTCTGTGAATTTAGAAGTGATGATCAGTGGTCAGAAATGCACAATGTATCACTCTAAAGTCTGGCTTATTATAAAGGAGAAACAGAAAAAGTCTTGTCCAGGACTTTGGTCGGTTATGATGTTCAGGACAGATTATCTGGTAATGTGAGGCATTTACAGCTCAAATCTGCTCACAGATCCACCCCAATCTTATCACGTTTGATACTTAGGATTTTAAGTTAGGATGATTATGACAAATGTTGGGGGTAACAAGTAATGTGAGTTACGCAATCAGATTACTTTTTTCAATTAACTAGTAAAGTAACACGTTACTTTTAAATTTACAAGAAGATATCTAAGTTGCTTTGTTTCCCCATTTATTCACTGACAGCTGTCCTGTCCCCGTGTTGAGAGGAATTGGGAGTGAGGTACAGAGTCAGAGGCACCTTCAGCCTGACACTCATTAATTTCACTTTAGGTGTGAAATGGCCATTATAGTTTCCAAAAATGTAACTTTTTGGGATTTTGGTTATTAAAAATAAATAAGCAAGCCCAGCTCAAGTCTGAATTGCAAGATATAAACTCGCAGTTGCAAGAAAAAAGTCAGAATTGTGAAAAAGTCAGAAATGTGAGAGATAAATTCGCATTTGCAAAAAAAAAAATAAAGGAAAAATTGCGAGAAAGAATGTCAGAATTGCGAGATAAAAACTCGCAATTGCGAGAAAAGTCAGATTTGTGAGAGATAAACTCGCTCAGCCTGATGCTCATTAATTTCACTTTAGGTGTGAAATGGCCTTTACAGTTGCCAAAAAAAAAAAAAAAGAAAACTTTTTGGGATTTTGGTTATTAATAATAAATAAGCAAGCCCAGCTTAGGTGACAGAAAGTAACACAAATGTAATGTAATGCATTACTTTCCAGAAAAGTAACTCTGTAATAAAATTAGTTACTTTTTTTGGAGTGACGCAATATTGTAATACATTACTTTTAGAAGTAACTTTCCCCAGCACTTATTATGACCAATTAAGTCAGTGCTTTTACAATAGTCAATGTGAGACTGTCAAACAAGCTGTTGTACAGTTCCACTGGACAGCAGAGATGGAGGAACTGCTTGTGAACGTTTGGAAACAACACAACTACCTGTATAAATGCAAATAGTTGTGTAATAAGCATCAATAATATACATATCTGACATATATACAGTATATATATACAGAGAGAGAGAGAGAGAGAGAGAGAGAGAATTCATCATCAAATAAAAATAGGCCTTATACAAATAAGTTTAATAAATATAAATTTAAAAATTGACAGAAAATTAATGTGACTATGAATTAATGAGTAAACTTCAGAACTTAAGTAACACATTAGGGTATAAACTCATTTTTTTTAAGGGATGTTAGGGCTCCTGAAAGCAATACTATAAACATTTATGTGCCCTACAGTCATTTCTGCATAGCGGTTCTCATTCTGTGCATTGAGGTTGGTTTGTTTGGTTTGAACTGATAAGATGTGAACTTTAGATGATTTGTCAAGCCCTGATGCCTGTCATCTGTAACCTTATTGAAACATATACAACACACTTCAGAGAGCTGAACACCCCCATCCTCCATCTCGGAGCCAGGCCTAGATGAAAGAATGCAGTCCTGAGGGAAATTTTACGAATGAGAAGGTATGGACATGAGATGGTGGGAAAGGCCGTAGGCGAAGTGCATCTCCTCTGACGTAACATTCCCAAACGCCCTCAGCATTCTGCTCTGGTCCACGCTGAAATGTCATGTGAATTGACAGGTGAAATTTTTTATCCAGAAAGGCCCTAAAAAGAAGTCCTGCTTGTCATTGTGCTTCATGTTCTTATCAGCTATTCAACGTTTGCTGTGACGCTGCAATTTATGGGACATTTGTTGTTAGTTGAAGCCAAATCTATGGAAGTTTTTCTGTCACTGAATAAAAAAAAGTAATTGCAACTTTTTTTTTTTTTTTAATTGAAACAACTGCGACAAAGTAAAAGCCTTTTTTCCAATCAGAGTTTATATCTTACAATTCTGAGAAGTATTGCGAGATTTGAACTCGCAGCTGCAAGAAAAAGTCAGAATTGAAAGATATAAACTCGCAATTGCGAGAAAAAGTCAGAATTGCGAGAAAAAATGTTATAAACAAATCAGGCTTCCATACAAATCAAACTTGACCCAATTTACAGTTTTAATATGCTGTTGTTTGTTTTATTGTTGCATAAAAATTCCAAGTGTTTTCTCAAAATGTAAATCATGTTTTGTAAGATCCATTATAAAAAAAAAAAATAAAAAAAAAACACTTTTAACTTCCCAAGTTGATGGAAAACGTACCTCTGACCTAGTAATGATATTCCAAACTCTTTATACACTCACAGAAATGCATATGTATTCATAAAAATAATTCCTTTTTTAAACATGAAGGCAATCATTTCTTGCATTTAGTGTAGCTTTACATATGTTCATCGCTCTTCTGCACATTTAGAACACATGAACGGATTCTTCTGAGAGAAATTCAAGAGGGAAACACCATTTCGGACACAAAGTCTTCCTGACAAGATGACTGGTAGATCAGTAAAGCTGCAGCTTCTGAAAAATGATCCTTTTCACATCAAAGATATGTTTTAGTTGTCTCTGGGGCCAGAGTTTGTGTGAATGAGAGCGTTTATGTTCACAGTCTGTCAGATCCCCTCGCAACTCAGAGCTGCTTTGACGTCACCCTGAGCCAGCTATCTGGGGTTGTTAGCGCTGATATTGCCATAATGTCCCCTGTAGACTTAGCGAAGTATGCACTACAAACATTTACTGTGATGCAGCAGAGACTGCTCTCAAATCAGAAGCCTTCGCATTTCTTTTTCTGAAGCTCAGTTTTCCTTCGGGCTGTTTTAGTTTTTTTGGAGCATTTAGGTCACCTTCTACTTCTCGTAGGGAATTTGTCATGTGGCAAGGTCTCAGAGGTTTGATGTTTTGATGATTTTAGCTTTCTCTGGGCTGTTTTATGGGTGAAGATGATGTTGTCACACTCATACTGAATATTTTCCAGTATTAAAAGAAATGTGCACATTATGCTTCTTTAACAGCATTTGTGCCAATATCAATGAACACTAAAGTAACACTAAAAGATTATTGACAAAATAGTCCAATAATAATAATAGTTTAAAATGTGTGGCAACTTCTTATAAATGTACATCTTGCATTCTTATATTTAAAAAAATCCTATATAATTTTGAAGAATGCTGGAATATGTCATTTGGTCTATTCATCAAATAATAACATATTCTTAACACCTTAAATGTGTGTGACTGTACATATTAATAATTATTATGTATTATAATAATAATAAAGTATTTTTTAAAAAAAATTGTTGAAATATTTTAAATAATTCAAAAATTATCCAATTTTTATATGGTTTAAGAATTGCATTTTCTTTTAATGAGTTTCTAAAATAGCCACAAGATGTTACTTAAAAGATTGCTTTTTGTGCAGTAAATATGAGCTTCACATTTCTGTTGACCCCATAGACTTCCACTGTAAATGCTCTGCTGCAACCTTTTTTTGTTGTTGTTGAAAGGAAAAATATAATTTGAAGATTTATATTTGTGTTGTGGACATTAAGCCACTAATAGAGCTTCACTTGTACTGAACCCGAAGCATTTCTTTAACACAGCAGGGCTTAGTCTATGTCTTCTTGTGCCAGTTTTGTAGTTTTATGTCGGAAATGAGTTTTGGCTTTTGGTTTTGGGTTTCCCTGGATGTGGACTTGGACAGTGAGGGGGCTCATAATGTTATATGAATGATTTTACCACTGTTTGATTGGCCATATTCTGTTTTTTAGTACACACAGAAGTCGTCTCATACTAACCGAGCCAGAATGAATAGAAGTTTATTTCTGCCTTTTTAAAAAAATAATTAACTGTGACTCACTGTTTCCAGAGATCTTCACCATCTCCATCTCTTTGTTGTCTCAGTGTACAAAGGCAGCACCTCGTACATTATTTTATTCATATATACGTAGGAGCACTTGCCAGCTAGTCTGAATTCCTTGCTCTTTTTCCTCATGCCATAATATAATGAGGTTTCCCACTCTTATGAATGTTTCACATTCTCCTTTTATCCAACACCGGTTCTGTTTTTTTCTTCTTCAGTCATCATCTCTCTCCCTCGCCCATTAAAGATGCAGCGAGTAGTTAAAAAGAAGCTGAAAGGTTTAATAAAAGGACTGCGAGGTGCTACTTGTTGCGTGGGCTCAAAGCACCTGAGATGAAGATGTTCATCTCCGCTTGACAGCTCGAGCCTGCCGTTCCAGGACGCATGAGAATTCACGCAGAATCTCACCCACTCTTTTTCTGTCTCTCTCTCCGTCTCAAACTAGAAACAGAGCACGGGAAGAGAGATAAATATAGATGTTTCTACATTAGAGAAAGCTGTTTTAAGTCAGTTTTACATAGTTTTCATAAATAAACATTTGGATGTATTGGATTGTTTACAGCTCACTTGCGTGCTTGTTTGCGTTGTGAATTATAAAATCGATATTTAACATCTTGGATGCGGATTCGAAGATTTCAGAGGGGTTTAACAACACTTTTTAGCTTGGGTTTTGAAACTTATTGGGTTATGAAATACTGCTTCTAGTGTGATTCTGAAGTGTGCATCAGACTGACACTTTACTATCCCATGAGGCCACGGGAAGGATTTGCGAATGGCATTTAAGCGATGCAACTGACGCTAAGTCACATGACAGTGACATCATGACAGATGTAGTATATCCGGATTACATTGAAGGACCAGTTGCTGAAAATTTGCTCAACCTCAGCTATCCAAAATGTAGATGAGTTTGTTACTTTAACAGATTTTAAAAATTTGAAAATGCTCCCAATGGATGCTCTGCAGTGAATGGGTGCCGTCAGAATGAAAGTCCAAACAACTGATAAAAACATCACAATAATCCACACCACTCCAGTCCATCAGTTAATGTCTTGTGAACTGAAAAGCTACGTGTTTGTAAGAAACAAACTTCAATTAAACAGATTAAACTTCAAACCGTTGCTTCCAGCCAAAATATCCATAATCCATAATAGTGCTTCCTCCAGTGAAAAGTTCCCTCCACTGTTGTCAACTTGCATCAAAATCTGCCAACATATTTGTTTAGAACTGTGTTACACTGTTTTAACTTGTAACGGTGCTTGATCTGTGCATATTTCTCTCCTGATTCAGACCAGATGACTTTTTCACTGGAGCAATATTATTTCAAGCAGTATTATGGAGAAAGGACTCATATTTTAAGTAGAAGCAACGGTTTGAAGTTAAAAACACCTTAACAATGGATTTATTTCTTACAAATAAACAGCTTTTGGCTTCACAACATGTTAATTGATGGACTGTGGATTACTTGTGGATTATTGTGATGTTTTTTTTTTTTTTTTTTTTTTTCAGCTGTTTGGACTCTCATTCTGACGGCACCCATTCACTGCAGAGGATCCACTGGTGAGCAAGTGATGCAATGCTACATTTCTCCAAATCTGTTCTGATGAAGAAACACCTTCAGGATATCCAAAATGTAGATGACTTTGAATATATTTTTCTGCAAGTTTTCAATTTTGTGTGAACTATTCCTTTAACTTTGCTTTAATATGTAAACATAAACTTTATCTTTTGTCTTATTGTTTAATTCAAACAAAATTAAATGTTAAAGCAGCTAGACTTAGATAACTGTTCATGTGTAATAGTCCTAGCTCTGCCTGTTGAAATCCCATCACTCTTTTACAATACTCAGGATAAATGATCTGTACTCTTTCTCAAGTCCCCACTGCGGTTGAGACCTGTTTCTCTTCACTTCACTCAGCACCGTATGTCTCCACCGGGAAATTCTCTTTATTCTCTTTCCTTCTCTTCCTCTGGTTTTGTCAACCATGTAGAACTGGAGATGCTCTTCACATACACACTGCATACAGACAGTATGCACAAACCTGAACCCCACTGAACACATTTGAGATTAATTGGAATTCTATGTACTGTATGTGAGATAGATCCTGACATCTGACCTCATTGATGCTCTTGTGTCCCACAGCTTTGTTCCAACACCTAGTGGAAAATTTCCCCAGAAGGCTGGAAGCCATGAGGGAGGACGAACTCCCATTGCCCATAGCGTTGAAATATTAAATTAGTGTGTTTTAAGAATAAAGCCATGAGAGACTGTTACTATGTTTTTTCCACAGTGTTGTTGTGCACAACACAAAACAGAAATGAAAATTGAGAAAATGAAAATTATCCCCCACCCTCAGGTCATCCAAAATGTAGATGAGTTTGTTTCTTCATCAGAACAGATTTGGAGAAATTTTGCATTCCATCACTTGCTCACCAGTGGATCCTCTGCAGTGAATGGGTGCCGTCAGAATGAGAGTCCAAACAGCTGAAAAAAAACATCACAATAATCCACATGTAATCCACACCGCTCCAGTCTATTAACTGATGTCTTCTCAAGTGAAAAGCTGTGGGTTTGTAAAAAAGAATTCCATCATTAAGGTGTTTTAACTTTAAACTGTTGCTTCTTTAATATACCCATTAGTCCATAAACCATAATAAAACTTCCTCCAGTTAAAAACAGTACATCCCATGTTGTCTCTCACATCAAAATCCACCCACATGTTTGTTTAGAGCTGTTTTGGACTGTTTTTCGCTTGTAAGCTGTGCTTGATCTGTGCAGATTTCTCTCCTGATTCAGACCAGACGACTTTTTCACCGGAGGAAGTGATATTATGGATTATAGACTCATATTTTAGCTGGAAGCAATGGTTTAAAAATAACATTTCTTGATGGATTTGATTACAAACATGCATGTTTTGGCTTCTCAAGATGTTAATTGATGGACTGGAGTGGTGTGGATTGCTTGTGGATTATTGTGATGTTTTTATCAGCTGTTTGAACTCTCATTCTGACGGCACCCATTCACTGCAGAGGATTCATTGCTGGGCAAGTGATGCATGAAAAAAAAAAAAAATAAAATAAATAAATATTTACCATATATTTACCATATATTTAACATATATATAACATTAACTTATATGTTTTTTTTTTTTTTGATTTTGCTTTTTATAAAGTGTTTGTTGAGAAGCCAAAGATAGTTTTCCACAAGGAAAACACTAAAGTTAAAGCTAAACTAATAAACATTTTGTCCACCAAGTTAATTATCCTATCTATGGGCTGTGTTTACAGTTGCTAAGCAACTTGCCACATTCATTTAGAATTAATTTGATGTGTTTGGTCACAGGTGTGTGCATGTCGGCTTCAAATGTGACTCAGATTTCACAGCTAGAGCTATCTGTGTCATACATTTCCGTATATATGTCAGATAAATTGGTGTAGATCAGATATAGATTAGTGTAACTAATCTGAACCGGACAGAACTATCTAGTTTTAGCAGGTTGTCTTTCTTGAAGCAAGGAAACTGTTACCTGCGAGGGAATGGAAATGAGGTGACCATGACAACATATTGTCACTGATATTTACTCAATGGAAAGACATTTGACTCAGTGTTTTCCACTAGCGTGGGGGAATCTTCATGGAAATACTGGAAAATGAAGTTCAATCTTTTTTCAATCAGGAAGGAAAGTGCGCTTTATGGTTGGATGATGATATTTACATGCAATCAGAAGCCCACATGATGCATGCATGCATATCGCTCGGAAAATGTCAGGAGCAGTTTAGATCAGCAGCAAAATTGTATATTTAGCATGTCGGTGTGGTTTACCGTAATCTTTCAATCCTGTCTCCCAGAGAGACTGCGAGAGAATCGGAGCTGACTAACATCTCACTTCAGCACTGCACTGATGTTCACAAGTAACTTATTTTAAGCTTTTCCAGCCCAAATGTATGTTATGATGTTTATGTGCTTCACAGATTACGGAAAAGGGATTCAGTAATAAAGAATTGTGAAATAATGGTTTAAGGAAATTGCTGATATTGTGTGTTACTGATATCATTGTTTATTTCAAAATGCCTTCTAAAAATGCTGAATGCAGCTTGCATGGAAACTCTTTATGGTTGAGCGCCAGTGAGAATTGAGTTGACAAAGGCTTTTGGATTCCAAATAAGTTCCTGATTTTGAATTGAGGGAGCAAGCAAGATGTAGAATTGTGATTTGAATTATTTAAAAGAAAAAACATAATTTCTGGGGTTTAATGTTGGATTGACAAAGTATTGTTTTACTGTTTATTGATCGTAGATGAGCGTTTAAAAGTTAAATTTGTATGTTTGCTTACTAGGGCTATATTTATTTGTAAAAAAATTTACATATCTATTGTAATATATTGTAAAATGTAATTTATTCCTGTGATGCAGTGCTGAACTTTTAGCATCATTACTCCAGTCTTCAATCACATGATCCTTCAGAAATCATTCTAATATGGTGATTTTCTGCTCAACACTTTTTTCTTTTTTTTTTATTATCAATGTTGAAAACAGTTGTGCTGCTTCATACCTTTGTGGAAACCATGATACAATTTTTCAAGATTTTTTGATAAAGGGAATGTTCAAAAGATCAGCGTATATTTGAAATACAAATCAACATTATAAAAGTCTTTACTATCATAAATGGAGTTCCCACTTTATATTAGGTGGCCTTAACTACTATGTACTTACATCAAAAAATAAGTACAATGTACTTATTGTGTTAATATTGTATTTCAAAACACTTTTGCTGCTATTGAGGTGGGATACGGGTAAGGTTAAGTTAGGTCGTATGGGTAGGTTTAAGGTGTAAGGGATGGGTCAACATTGTAATTATAAATGTAATTTCAGAAATTAATTACAGATGTAATTACATGCAAGTAAATTTTTTTAAATATAAGTACAATGTAAAAACACATATGTACACAATGATTAATTTAAATGTAAGTGCATAGTAGTTAAGGCCACCTAATAATAAATAAAGTGGGACCTAAATAGAACACTTTATTTCCCACAATGTGTGGAATTTCTTCCTCTGTTTAACTTTCTTCAGCTTCCTGTATCGTGTAACCAATGTAAAGATCTTGCATATACATTTCTTCACTACAAACCGTTGGTGCCACTTTATAACAGCATTTAATTTAAATGAACAACTTGATTACTCTATTTAATCTAATCTAATTTAATGCCGAACAGATCATTGAATTAAAGAGCTTGTCTCAAGAACCCAGATTCGCCGTTTCCTGTAGTGTGACGTCCCTGTAATTGAGATGTGGATGATTAGTGACTGAGATTTTTCCACTGAAATACCATCCACAGCTGAATTCGGCCCTACGTTTCTGTACGTTCAGGTCAAGCGTGCATCTAGTCGTCCGGTCAGACTTCTGAAGTGTGCAGTGAAGAGCGAGAGCAAGTTCAGAATGGGAGGAGAGAACACAGCGGGCTTTGTTGTGGTAGAGCGAGAGGAAAACCTTGGACCGTGCCTGCGGAGGAGAAAAGCGTCCCGCTCCCTCATTCACCACGATAACAGCAGAGGAGAAGCAGATGTGGGAGCAAGAGGCAATTATGAGCCTGCGGCCAGTCGATCAGAAGCGAGGGAGGGGGAGATAGAGGATGTGGTTAAGGCATTGCTTCTAACTGCTGAGGCTGCGAAACCACACACACGCACACAATCATGTTTGAGATCTGTTGTTCCCTCCTTTTTTGGTTGTTTCTTTTATTTAAATGGCCGTTTGACTCTCATCTTCATGTTGCTGCATTTCCTGTGTGGAGTTTTCTCTGCATCTGTCTGGAATCTCTTATCTTAATTCATGTAAAAAGTCACCAGTACCTGTCTGCATAGTTCGTTTTGTGATCATTTGGGTTCGTTATAGTAAGATGAACATGTTTTGTGGATTATCATGTCTTTGACCCAACAGAAGAAGGCAATGCATGGCCAAGAAACACAAATTAGATCTCAGTCTGTAAGATCTCAG
Source organism: Spinibarbus caldwelli (assembly GCA_039654775.1). Classification (NCBI taxonomy): domain Eukaryota; kingdom Metazoa; phylum Chordata; class Actinopteri; order Cypriniformes; family Cyprinidae; genus Spinibarbus; species Spinibarbus caldwelli. Next base: position 23,298,579 of record CM077263.1, read on the forward strand.
TCTGTAATATGTAATATAATTTTTTTATAGCTTCCCCCTTCTTAGATTTTTCTCCTGAGAAACTGTTATCTCATTTAGATTGCATTATGATATAAATAGTTTAACCAAAAATGCCCTCACCCTCAGGTCATCCAAGATGTAGATGAGTTTGTTTCTTCATGGGAGCAGATTTGGAAAAATGTATTATTACATAACTTTCTCTCCAATGGATGCTCTGCAGTGAATGGGTGCCGTCAGAATGAAAGTCCATTATTAAGATGTTTTTAACTTCAAACCAATGCTTCTGAGTCCATAGTCCATAATAATGCTTTCTCCAGTAAGCAATGTTATTGATAGAGGACTCGTATTTTAGCCAGAAGCAATGCTTCTTTTAAATGTTTTTAATGTTTTTATCTGCCGTTTAGACTCTCATTCTGACGGCACCCATTCACTGCAGAGCATCCATTGGTGAGCAAGTGATGTAATGCTAAATTTCTCCAAATCTCTTCCAATGAAGAAACACATTGAGTGCGTACACTGTCAGCATTTTTTTTTTTTTTAATTTATTTTTTTGCCCTTTTTAAAACAATGAAAAGTAGCCCATTATATTTTTGGACAAATTGGTGTATTAAAATAATACATCTGGACATTTAAAAAATGAGTTTCCAAAAAGTCCAAAAAAAGCAGAAGCTCACTTTTCAAGCAAAAGTTACACAGAAAGACGTGAATTGTAAAGCAGTAGATATACTGTTGAAAATGAAGACAAAAACATTTGGACACTTGGTAGTTACTCTGCTAGGACATCTGTGTGAACATGAGGAGAACTGACGTAATGCATCCACTAAAAACCAACAGCAGTTGATTAAAACTGAAGCTGACTTTGAAAAGCCAAGTTTGTTCATGCATCATGTTTACAGTTGCCACTTTCTTATTTTGTTATATATTTATAATGACATGCATGAAGTAAGTGTGTCTTTAGTGTTCAAATACATATTAGGCTCACTATATCCATGGCCGGCACTCCAGAAATGACTCTTTTACGACATGCAGCTTCATGCTCATCTTTTTCACATCAGAAGCACGCTGAATTAAAGAGAACATATGGAAGTGATTATGTACTGTATAGTCTGAATCTAAATAGAAAGTAAGTGTTTTTGCGCCGTCACTTGGGCTTCTGTAGCCCACGTTACCCTTCCAGTCTGTGATCTGTTGCATGTCTTGTTTCAGGCCGTTTGAAGAATGAGACTTTCCAAAGTGCCATTAATAACAAACGACTGGCCTCGCCTCTGGTCGACACGCACCATCTCTGTTTTGAAAACCGCACGTCTCTTGTGCGAGGCCCCTGAAAAAGCACTGGATGTTGGAGGTTAAGCAATCAAGACACATTTATGGGATGCGTTTGGCTCTGGCACTCATGGGAATGTGACCTGTAGCTGCGTAGGAGACGCCACTCATTCAAAGCAATAAGGAAGAAATGTGTGAAGTACAGTACTGTATGTAGGTGTGCGTCCCTTATTGCGTAAAACAATTCATGAATGCCAATTGTTTCCTTTTTCGTGGAACATGAGTCGGTTAAATCGTAGAATCGTGGGGGAGGAGAAACCATTAGTTTCAGTAAAATGAACGTTTGCGGAAGAAAAGATAAGCACGAAAAGGGAAGGATATGCTAATGCTGCCTAATGACAGCAATATCTGAGTTTTGAGGAAGTGACTCACCCAGATGACCTACTCATCCATTTTGACATCATCTTTCTGTAAATGCCACATTTGGATAATGTAGGCTGTTTATATTCCAAGATTGTAAGTGAGTTACTTCTTGGACTTTCCTGCAGGTTAGACGTATATGAGTAAGTGTAACCGAAGTAACCATTTCTTCTAATGCCCCTCCTATGCTCAGTTGTCTTTCTTTAAAATTCATTGTAAATGTTTACTGTTTAAATTGTGCCTAAATTTGGTACGTTCTGCCACATTCAGGCTCATTTAGTGATTTAAAATACTTGTTTTAGATATGATTTATGCCTAAAATAAGCATAGGTCAGAGGTTTTCATCTGGGGTCTGGGGGAAAAAAATGGACTGTTGATGTAAACTTGGTTAAACAAAAAAATATATATATTTAATTAAACAAATAAAACAAATACTATGAAATTTTTAACAAATTTGATATGATTTAAAATAATGTTTTATTTTATATAGAGATTTACAGTTCTAGTTTTAAGAGTAAGAAATACAAATCAAATCTACATACAGTTTTGTAACAAAACTAATATAAATAATAATTAAAAATTATAAGTAAAATAAATACAGACTGAAAGGTATAGAATAATATAGACCATAAATACACTTTCAACATTGATAATAATCAGAAATGGATTTGCCTTAGTTACTTTTCATAGAAAGTAATGCATTACGTTACTTTTGTGTTGCTTTTTGTCAACTGAGCTGGGCTTGCTTGTTTATTTTCAATAACAAAAGTTATATTTTTGGCAACTGTAAAGGCCACTTCACACCAAAAGTGAAATTAGCGTCAGCCTGAAAGAAGTGCCTCTGCCTGTGCACTTCACTCCCGATTTCTCCCCACACGGGCACAGGAGAGCTGTCAGTGAATAAACAGGAAAACCAAATAACTTGCCTTACTTATTTGAAAAAGTAACTCAAATATTTTCTTGTAAATGCATTACTTTACTAATTTAAAAAAGTAATCTGTTTACAAGTAACAAGTGTTACTTGTAAGGAATAAATTTCATTTTAAAATATATTACAATAGAAAACAGTTATTTTAAATTGTAAATCATATAATATTTCACAATATTACTGATTTTAGTGTTTTATGTTTATTGCATTATTTGATCTAATTGGTGAACATAAGGCTGTATAGAATGTGTATATACTCACATTTATTGTCTTCCATTCTTAGGGATCATTATATTCATTATATTCGTTTTTTTTTTTTCTTTCTTTCTTTTTTCAGAAAAAAAGAAAAAAAGTTTGCATCAGATAGTTTGAGAACCTTTGGCATAGGTGACATATGTTTCTTTATGTTTTTTTTTTTTTTTTTTTTTTTTGCAAATATATGCTAACATAAGGTTTTTACCATTGGTAATCATGTATGTTTTTTGTTTGGGTGGTTCTGGGAGTCACGTCTTATTTCGCCTTGGGCTCTTTGATCCAAAACTCCAGTTTAACCATTCGCTGTTTGCCCAAGGCCCTGTGTTCTGTCAGATAACGGCAACATTTTAAGCACGCATACTGCAAAATTATTTGTCTTGATTTATTGTTTCCACGCAGGCCCTGCTGTGCGCTTCAGTAGTTTTGAGTCCAGCAATCCGACGCCACCGCCTGTGATCGGCCAGCACACGGTCCAGGTTCTCAGAGACACACTGGGCTACAGCGATGATGCCATAAACCAACTGCTAGCCTCACGGACCATCACTCAGAACAAGGTGCAGTGAGAGACGTCTCATCGACTGGGAGAACAGTCCTAGACGGGAAAGGAAAAATACTGCCTTCCTTCTTGGCACAGTGGTGATAATGTTGTGATTAAACTGGTGAATGTACATCTAAGAGGAAACTGTGAATGTAAAAATAATGACTTAATGACACATTCACTCGTAAGAATGTGCACTGCCGAATGATTTGAGCCTTCAAATGATCACTTTATTCACATCCAGATTTACATCCATACTGCCTGTTCCATAATTCACCCCAGAATCAAAAGGAAAACAAATTGTGTAATATTATTGTATAAATAATTTTGTTTCAAATGAAGTCTATTTTTAGGACCATTTTGATTTTCTTCTTGCATTGTGACATCATTTTGATGTCATCACCACCATCCAATTCAAAAGTGGTACCATAATAAAAAATAAATAAATATATACAAATTAATAATAATAATAATAATAATAATAATAAACAAGTAAGCATGTATCATGGGAAGTGTTTGTAAAATACAAAATAACACAATGCAAAAATCTCAGTTGTGCATAAAATTTAGTTCTTTGAATTTTCTTTAACATTTTCTATCATAAGGAAACATTTCTTAATTTAGTTTTATTTGTGAGATTGAGCCCTACCGCTATAATTCATTAATTATTAATTAATTAATTACCACTGTAATAATTAATAAGCAGTCATTTCAACTATTTGGCACAAGCAATATAAAAATAAACTCGATTTAAAAAAAACAAAACAAAAAAAAACCTTAAGATGATTTTATGAAATGGTACCTTCTAATTTGATAAGGTGATTTTAAATTAACGTTTTAAACATTCTATAAAATAAATACTGTTCATTACAAGATGTAAGGTAAAGAAATAGAAAATAGAAAATTCTCATACAGTGTAAAAGTTGGCATCAGCTCTTTATTGTCATAAATAATATTTTATGCCTGTGAGTTAAGTTGTTGCTACAGATATGTGTATGCGAGACACAAATGACATCCATTTTTTAGAATGGCCCAAATTGTACATTTCATAATAAATATGACTGACAATGTTTATTTATATTTGAAAATATCATATTCCTTTGTATGCTTACTAACATTTTAAAATCAGAGACAAACAACGCAGCAAGCAATCAAATTCTCGTTGCTCTATAACATGTTATCTTGGGCCGAAAGGTTTGTCTCTATAATTCAGCATATGACAGACAGAGAGTATATTTTCCATGTTCAATAAAATCACAATGTGTCTTATCTGAAATGGTCCAGAAGTGCTGTTATCTTCCGTTGAGTATCTTATTCCCGTCATTGTGTGCTGTGAGCCGTCGCAGGTGCGAGTTGAAGGCGCAAGGTCACTTCACTGTCTTCTCAAGGCTTTTGGCTCTGCACTAATGCATGGTGGGACTGTTTAGCCGTGCAGTGGAATAAGCACCATTTCTGATGTCTAACTGCCAAATCTTTCATGTCCGATTTCCTGCAGCTTGGGACACTGACTCATAACAGAACAACGTGAGAGAATGCAGAGAGCAAGGCACGAGAGCTTTTCATTGTTAAGCATTATAGTCGGAATGGAGTGGAAATTCTATTTTCTAAATGCATGTTATTGATCTTAGTTTAAACAATTCAACCGTGCATATGTTTTTTTTTTTTTTTTTTGTTTTTTTTTTTATAGACTGACTTCTGAAGCCTTCTTACAGTTGACAGCAAACTTGCATACAAGCTTCCATTCAACCAACAACCATTGTATAGAACCAAGTCCTGCCGTATATATATATATATATATATATATATATATATATATATATATATCGTTTAACTCAGATATACAGGGGTTGGACAAAATAATCTGAACAGCTATATAGGCAATAATTTCATTAATTAGATGTTTTACCACCATCTGCCTTTAATACAGCTTCCAACCTTCGTATAATAGATTCATACATCTGTAGTCTCATGAACATCTGCAAAGATGTTGCAGTCGGGAATCAGGTGATTTGTCTGGACAGGGTAGATGTTGAAGTTCATCTTGGTGCTCCAGCTGTCCAGGTTTTACGATCATGAACTCATATTATTCGCATTTTAGCATTAGTGTCTGTGCTTAAAGTTTTAGTAATTGCAGCTCTTTCATGGATGTTGGCTTTGTGAAGTTTTCTGTGGTTGATTCTTGTGGAGACGGGCTCTTCAGGATGAATACTGAGGTTTGCTGACTCTTTTCTGAAATAGTTCTGTGTTGTTTGGACACAGTCCTTCTTAGTGTGTGACATTCCCTCTCATTCACTTTCCATTTTCAGCCACTTTTCGTCTTTGCTGATGAAGTCTTGCCATGTTTTGTATATGCAGTCATAATCATCAAGACTGTTGTTTTTAAAACACAGAACAATCAAGGTTACATACACTCCTACTAAATGATGATTTGCCCTGACAAATCACCCATTTCACACACGGCTTGTACTAAAAAATGTTGAACTTATACTGCACTGATATACAGCCTAGAAGATATACTTAACAATAAGAAAATTGCTTTTCCATAGTAGCCTAAACTAATGATATTAACCTCTATAATAATGGCTGTTCACATTATTTTGTCAAACACCTGTATTTCACAAGAAATTATGTCACTATTTCCATTTCATCGTTGCTTCAATGTATAACTTCTGCATTCAGAGCCTAGTAAGTACTTGGCAGTTTTAGAGTAGCTAACTAAAACTATCAGTGCAACTAACTCATTCCCGCCATTGACAGAATTTGTCTGGCTTCCCGTGTTTTCACTGTTATAATGTAGGAGGAGCTATTACACACCTTCTGAAAGAGTACTGAATCTCTGGAGCAAAACACAGGTAAAGAAGAGGCAGAAACAAGCAATCACGTATGTAAGCAGATGCATATGTAAAATAATGTGATTATCAAACATTAAACAGCATATAAATCTAAATCAAAACTTATCCCTTTTCAAGTGTTGATTTAAAAAAAAAAAAAAAATCCTTGGGGGCAAAGTGTTAACTACATTCAGTAAAATGCCAGTCAACTATTTTCAAAACAGTTTTGGTGTAGTAGTTTTTCAGGTGTATTTAAGTTTGAACTGGTCATCTTAATGGAGATTGATTCAATAAAAACCCAGAAAAGATGACAGAAAAATATATCCCACATTAAATTATGGTGAGTTATATTAAGTAGTGATGTCCCGATCAGGTTTTTTGTGCCCCCGATCCGATCTGAGTCAATGAATAATGAATATTGAGTATCTACCAATATCGAGTCCCGATCATAGTGTTTGGTGCACACTTCAAAGTTATAAAGTTATTCAAATCAAACCAATTTATACAGGGATGCACAGAGAGTTGTGTATGTGTGTGTGTTTGTATAGATAGATAGATAGATAGATAGATAGATACAGCAACTATAGAAAGAAAGAGAGAGAGAGAGAGACACTGTGTGGTCACAGTTATGAATATGGGACCACTGATATAAACTTGTGTTTTTATGTACAATAAGCAGAATAATTGCAACATAAAGGGGGAGAAAAGTGAAGATAAGTTTAGAAAGCATGAAGCGTGCAAATGCCTGAATGCCACGACTGATTCGGTAAATAAATGAGTGATTCATTACTAGAGTGTGCAACAAATACGTAAAACACAGTAGCTGGAACTCATGTGCCAGGTGCTAGAACAGACCTCATTGGCCCTGTCCCAAATCACATCCTAAACCCTTGCTGACTTTCTCTGAGTCCACACTTTTGTGATGTATTGCTGCTTTGACTGTCGGATAGAAGTCTGCTGCGGAGCTCGCCTCAGTACAGGGTTGTCAGAAGCACACATCGACGGCATATATGGATGCAAAGGGGAACCCTTCTGAAAGCTAAAATGAGGAATGGGACAGCCTACGGTCTCGTGGACTTAACATACACATGGCGGCCATTGTAAGTCCTCCAGACCACAAGTGTACATGAACTGTGCCATTTGGGACAGGCCCATTGGTTTTTGTGTGTCATGCATGCGCATTTGAGTGTCTTCTTTCCCTTTTAACGTTGTTTGGCAAAGCGACTGGAAGGTACATACTGCACGACAATCCTAAAATAAAGATTCATTAAAAAATGCTTAATCGGCCCCGATCCCGATCCTTGAGTTCAGCTCAGGACATCCCTAATATCAAGTGACAGTTTGCTCTTCTTCTTTGAGCTTTTAGAGTCTGACGGCTCCCACAGGATTTTGGGAAAGTTGCACACTTCTGAATCTCCACAGATGAAGTACGTCACCTGGCACTGTCTACCTACTGAATGCAAAAGACAGGTATGCATTTTCAGGTGAAGGGAATGTGTTTTGATGGATTCATTTCACTCAGGTTGGAAAGCCCTGAGCCTCGTTCTGACGACATTGTGAGAAATCTGAGTTAAAGAGAGTTTTCCTGAATGAGTCATCTGTTTATACTGTTCCAGTTCATTTCACCAGAGACTTTTTTAAATAAGTCCCTTGGACGAAATAAGGCTCAAATCATAATCTGCACAAGGTCGCATACTCAGCCCTAAGGTCCTTCCATTTAGTTAGAACGGACAATTAAGACTCAAACCAATAACCTTTTGCTGACATAATAATGGTGTGATCAAATCCCAGAATGTCTATGAAGAAACAGATGTCAGCTCTCCAAGGCTTCGCTGGGGAAGACTTTCCAGCCTAAGTTGGCCGTCTTAATGACAGCCACGGAGAGCGTCAGTAACTGTAAAGGTCAAAACTTGGCAAAGGTCAGTGGCGTCCCCAGAGAGCGCTGCAAAAAACGAACGAGTCCGACTGTCAGAAGTCTAGCATTGCGAAGAGGCCAATTACTCCCCATGAAAGCGGGTGGAGGTGTGAAGGTTACGATAACCCTACTCAATCTCCTCTCCTATCGCCACGAAACCATTGTTTGTTTATGTTTGACGTCGCTCCGCTCTTTTTCTGTGTGCCGAATCTCAGGATGCCCGGATATGAAGTCCGGGGAGAGCGCTGGGAAGTGCTTTCCTGTTTTCAGTTTGTGTTCCGCTGACACGTTCGGAGAAGGAAACGGGTTATCCAGCCCGAGCAGCTGCACATAACATTAGCCCCCTCCCTGCATCCCACGCTGCATCTCTCAGTCCTCAGCCAATGGGAGGTGACCCATGCCGCCGTCACTTCCAGTTTTGCGTGTGTAGGCCGTTGCTATGCATGCGGATGGTTTCTGGAGCAACCGGCGAGCGACAAAATGAACTAAGCAGACCTAGAGTGAACCTGCGGTTTTAGAGATGGGAAAAGTAAAGAGGACAAAGAAACTGAAGATAAGGATTGGAAAACCATCTGCACAGCAGCCTGGAGCAGGCGTGAACGTCTTGGGCGCTTGGGTTCGGAGGTACCAGGTTGGCGTCTCAGTCAGTGTGCCTTTGTGGAGTTGGGATTATCATTTTTCTTCAAAGACTTAGCATGATATTGAGGTGCCCAGATATGGATGGAGTTCAGAGTTGGAAATTCCATTGAAGTGTCAATGAGATTGTTTCAGCTGGTTCATCACTGGTTAAATCAATTTGTATTCACGTATACTTTCATCTCACAGAGATTTTCCCATTTGCACACATTTAGAAGGCTTTTACCTCCGGTCCGCTGTCTACCCACAATCCTCTGTGTGAGCCTGCCTCTCGACTCCCATAGAGACTCAATGGAGTAGTCCCCATATTAAAGCAGTATTGAGGAAGACAAAATCACTCCAATAATGTTTTTGTTTTAAATGTCTAATGATTTATGAATCTCATAGCCTTGAGTCTCATGAGAGAAAGTGAACGTGAGATTGTGAGTAACCTTGAGCATCAGAAGACGAGTGTGTAGTGGGAGTGTGTGTCTGTGTGTGATTACAAACGAACAGTGTGGGAGTGCTGAGAGGAAATAGCACTGGATAGGTCTGCACTGAAGCGCTGATGACAATCTCACACACACACGGCGCAAGATATTCAGGAAAGTCCATCCTGTAGACAGAAGGTTTTTAATAGTTTATTTATTTGATATATGTTTCTTTAAATGTGTTTAAGTGTGTATGTGCACATTTAAATTAATGAGAAATATTTGTTTTATTTTTATTTTATTTTTATATCTATGTATAAATCTCTTTTTTAAAATCATAAATAATTAAAAAATAATTTAATTATGCATATATCTACACACACACACACATACATATATAAATTCAAGTGTGTGTGTGTGTGTGCATAGTTAAATTAATTTTTAAAAATGATAAAAAAAAAATATATTTTTGTTCACAGAGAGAGATAGATACAAGATAATTTATTTTAATTAAATAGTTATGTTAATTTATTTTCATGAATTGTAGCGTGTATATTAATATACATATAAATGAATATAAATATATGGGTAAAAGATGAAAAGGGTTTTTTAGCATCGAAACAATAAAAGTGTAATACAGTGTAATTTATTGCTAAAAATAATGATATGTACATTTCCATTCACATCATACATTTATTTTACCATGATTTACAGAAAAAAAAAAAAAAAATGCCATTTAGTGTAACAATAGATCAAAAAATCTCGTCAGGCGTATTTAGAACAATAATCATTAATGTCATTAAAAGCATTACTTAAGCATCACAGTGCAGGCCCCAAATACTAATAAATTGTGATTTTAAATATTTACCAATTTTTGCCACTACCCTTCAAAGCAATGTGTTTTATCCATCTGTCATCAAATCATTTTTGATCATTTAAAATATAATACAATTTTGAATTATTACTTATTCTTTTATATATTTTAATAGGTAAAGGTCAGAATAAATATGTTGTTTCATTTTTACATCAATATATCTGTTACGCTGAATGAAGGAACATTATTTAACTCATATCTTATTTTAACAAACGTTATTTAAAACATTAAAGTAGACACTTTACTTGCATGCTTTCTATGTATATAAAATCATTTTTGTAAATTTTGTGTCTAGTGTGCATCTCTGAAATGCATGTTTCTTTCATCATCAAATAATCAGGCTATTTTTTTCTGGCAGTTTGGCTTGTTTAAACCATGTTGTGGTTCCTAATGTTTTGGCTGTTTTATTTACTCGGCAAAGCCAATTTTCACTTGCGTTTTCTGTTTGACAGGTGTTCCTTTTGAATCTTGTGTACTCCTTCCCAGAAAGTTCATGAGAAGCAGCTGGAATGATTCACTCGTTAGATGTGGTCCGTTAGAGTCAATTCAGATATCAAGAGTTTATATGGATGTGATCTACTGAGCGAAGACCTTCTCTCGTGTCATCATGTAACTTTAGAGATTCCAGGTGCTTAAAATCAGTGAAACTCTTTGTGTGTGGTTGTGACATTCAACCATTGTGAGTCAAGTTGACTGAATTAACTCACAACAAGATTATGTCACTCTTCATTAGGTTTCCACTTGAGCTAGTCAGATTATGTCAGTCTTCATAATGTTTCCACTTGAGCTAATCAGAGATACGTCGATGTCCTATTACCTTTTCCGATACGTCGACTGCTCTTACAAACACGTAACCTCTGACAGGTTCAAGTGCAGTTAAATTGTTTCTCTTCTTCAGGGCGACCTCCCTTGCTGATGAAAAGAATCTGAATAAACCCAAACAACCCCAATTTTGTTTTTCAAAGCATAAGAGCTTCAAAAATCTGCACGCTTTGTCCACTGTGACCATTTTCACAATACCTGCCGCTTCCAAACACTCCAACGATCGTCTTGCATTTAGTTTAGTGTACTTTAAAACTCTTGCCTGCTGGAGATGCATTGCAAAGAAGAATTTTGCCTTCATGGCTTGCCAGTTAAATCATGTATTTTTCATTCCCTTTCAAATCCGTTGCGTCCTTATTGTGGCTTCTCCCTTCATCGTCTAATGAAACAGGCATGTTGTTTTGCGCCGGCTTTTGCATGCTGTCCCAGAGCGCATATTCGCGTCCTCCCTTGCACTGGTCATTCTGAACTCAGACAAATACCACAAACTTCCCCTCCAATAAAAAGGTCCCCCGTCCCCCGAGCCTCTGCGGCGAGGCTTTTTCCTGCTCATCTGATTATGGGGTCATCACTTGGTTTGGCAAGCAAAACAACTTGACTTCTGACCTCTCTGTACAGCCTAGGGGGCTGCGTGTCTGGGTGATTTTTATTTATTTATTTTTTTTTAAATGAGCTAAGAATAGCCCAGAAAACAATTTAGGGGAGAGCGTTGGCTAAACCGTACCTATTATTATTTTAAAAACTACTTTTGCAGTAAGGACCAAGCTCTGAAAGTAATAAAACAGAGTCTTAGATGATTCTCTTCAGGTTAAAAAATTTATTCAATAATTCATGACTCATCTCTCAGTAGTGTTCACAAAATTTCCCTTTGCATCATTTTATTAATGATTTATATATGTTTCTTTCTTTCTTTCTTAGTTCATTTATGGCCTATGTTTAGCTTTTTTACTTCTTATTCATGAAAGTTGTGTTCATGATGATTATCATGATAAAAAAACATCTAAGAATCATACATTTTTACTGGTCACAGACCTTATTTTCTGCAATAATCCAAAAGCCAATGGAAAAATTCTGTTGGGTTTTTGTGAAAGAAACCAGGGTGATGTGAACTTCTGAATTTGCCTACAAAAAAAGTCATCACTGCAGCATGGTATAGCTGCTTTTGTTAGTGTCACGTAATAATTGTTGGGTAGTAACTGATTACATTTAATCTGGATTATGTAGATTCCAAAAATGTAGTACTTGCATTGGATTATATTACATTTTAAAATGATCATAATCAGATTACATTTACTTTTTATGGATAACAAGTCCCCCTGTGAATTAGAGTTAATATTTAAATTTAACGACACATTGACGTTCTTGTAACGGAGCCGACGAGACGTGAGGCGAGTGGATCCAATTGCAAGCTTTTATTAGTAAACAGTCAAAACACAGGCAGGGTCAAACAGCAAACGGGTATGGCACGGGCAAGGCACAAGTGTAATCCGAGGGCAAGCATGGATCTTCATTCGGCGAACAATATCCAGAGGGCTTGACAAGAGGGGTAGTCCGATAACACGAGCAATACTCCAGGTGAGGTGCAAACAGAGTCCGAAACAACAGGCAAAGGGTTAATCCAAGATACACAGGCAGAAGATCAGGAAACAGACAACAAGGCAACAAAAAATGACTAGACTTAGACTAGAACTGGAGCTAGAAACTAGGATTGGAAACATGGAATGGCTCCGTAGTGTAGCTATCGTTAAAAGAGTGATAAACGCTAGACAATACTCAGCAGTGAGAAAGAGGAAGTCTAGGGCTTATAAAGCGTGTCTGATGGGATTCAGCTGTGTATGTGTAATCAGTGCATTCAGCTGTGTATGTGTAATCAGTGCAATGGATGATGGGAACTGTAGGCCGGAGTGACATGTAACAGTCTGTGTGGTGTGAGAGTCAATATGATGGAAGAGCGACCTCTGATGGCGAGTGGACGGAAGACCACGAACCGGATTTGTGACAGTTCTCAGGTAACCAAATATAATATTTCAAATTTTGGATATTTAAGTGTTTTATTTTATTATTTTAAAATAATTTATAAATTTTAATTTGACATTTTTATGATTTAATTATTAGCTTTTCGTCAACTCATAAATCAAATCAAATATTTCAAATTTGGGTGTTTAAGTGTTTTATTTTTTATTTTTTTTAACTAATTTGTAAATTTTAATTTGACATTATGATTTAATTAATTATTAGCTTTTTTATCAACTCATAAACCCTTTTAGGAAACCCTGCACTAATGTAATGTTTAATGCATTTCATGATGTTGTCAGCATTTTATTTCTCTATCTTTTTTTTTTTTTTTTGCATATTCCCATTTGAAGTAAAAAAAAGTAATCTAAAAGTAATCCAAAAGTAGTCAGAATACATTACCTGAAATGAGTAATTTGATTACATTACTGACTGCAATTTTATCACGTAATTTATAATCACTAACAGACTATACTTTGTAAGTAATCTACCAATCACTGCTTCTAGTGTAGCTAACTACTTACCATAGTTAGCTTACCATTTCTAAGTAAAGCTGATCCAAGAACAACAAAAATCAACAATAGTGTTTTAAGACACTGCTCAAACTAGATTGGAGTGCTGTAGATGCTCTGAGAAAACTTCAGTGTTAAACTTTTGTTTTGGAATTTTTTCTTGCATGCTTCTCTCTCATAACAGAAGACCCATGAGAGTGTTGACATTGGTTCTGGTTGAATTAAACCCACTTCTGTTTGCACATCAGCGTTGGTCTCGGTATATGAAAACAAGTTTATGTCATGTTGTAAGTCTCATGTGGTTTTTTACACAGGGTAGTTCAGGCACCCAAGGACATTAAACTCCCCATGTTTAGCCGACTCAAGCTGACTTACACTGAAATATGAAAGATCACAGTAAAATCACATTCATGGTAAAGAATGTAATTCGCACTTTAGTCCACTGCCTTTCCAATGTTTATTACTCAGAAAATTGTACCCTTTTGCTTTACCCCAGTGTCAACACCATAACGCATGGCACGCCAAACATACGCCCAAAACTCCACCGCACACAGATCCTCAGTAAGGCCCTGGCATGAACATCTGGTCACAAGTCTTGCATATACATAAAAGAGTGGAAGAAAAACAGACTTCTTGTACATTTTTTCAGCTGTACTTGATCATCCAATGCCACAATGTTGTCACACATGGAGAAAGTGGATATGACTGAATCAATGTAATTTCAGAATGGAATTGTACACAGGTGCTCCCTTGGGCTCTTGTCTGATTGCTAAATGGAAATTCATCTTGCAGACAAACTTTAGTAATGCTTAACCCTTCCTTGCCAACACCTCCAAGACCTTTTCCGATATGTAACTGAAGACATAGGAAGCAAATTCAAAGCATTTGGAGAGTTCAAGCCAGGAAACGTTTCCTTCCTCTTTTATATGTGAACAGTCCCATTTCAATATAATGTTACTTGCAGTCTATACAAAACACCTTTCATTATATGTAAATCAGTCAGGATGTACATGGAGTCATTGGTTTGATTCCCAGAGATACACAAGCCTATTAAAGCTATATATATATATATATATATTTTTTTTTTTATTATTATTTTGGCAATTTTTCAACATGTCATTTTCTTTCAATTTTGTCATTTTTAGTGTGACTAAAATACTGACTTAGTTAAAAAGAAATGAAACCATTTACTATATAGTTCTCGGTCTTCAATGCAAGCTCTTTCTCTACTTTTGTCCAAGTGTTTGTTTATATGCAGCATGTATCTCCTAAATACTGTCTAGAAATAAAACAGAGTATTTATTTTCATATATATTTTGAAGGAACAATCGACATGGAAAGTGTCCAGAGTAATTAATTCACTTCTCTTTATCCAAAAATGTTTGTACATGTTGGGCTGCACCTCCAGCAATCTGGGAGTTCAGCTCTGGGCTCTGGGGTTGGGTGGGAATGACAGATTGTTTTAGGGAATTCAAATCCACAGCCCCAAACATTGTCTGTCATGTTCTGCACTCTTCCTTAGACCCTCTCCTATCCATCATGACGTGGGCCCCAGGATGAGACACTTAACTTAGTACACACATGTCCTATTACCTGTGCTTGTCATCATTCATTTAGATGACGGCTGTTTCAGCTGGGTGGTCTCCATGACTGACGTGACTTAGTCCATGTGTGATGTTCCTCTTAAGCCGGGCTCACACTGTGCGATTTTGGCCACAATTTGGTCGTCTGAGATAAATTGTGAAAATCCTAAAAGATTCCTATAATCCTAGGCTAAAATCTGTAGTCTTTGATCGCTGGTTTGACATGTTCACCGACAGCCGATTAATGGCCGTCGCGATCAAATTTTACCTCCGACGAATTTCTGGTAGTGTCAGAAGGTTTGGCGCACCGTCCTGCAGTGTGACTTCTCCTGCGACGAATGTCAAACTGTCTTCGTTTTTCATGACAAGCCATGATCAGAATTGATGCTAAAGATTTCTTCTAACTGCATAAACTTCGGAGCTCTCATCCTCCGCTCACAGAATTCATATGATACTTTGCCTTTGCTATGATAAACACTGGTTGCGCCGCTGTTTTCATGTGAGTGTGTATTGCTGCTTACACTATTCTTCTTAAATACGCTTGTATTGCCGCCATTCATATACTTTTAATGATAGCCAACATTACAACCCCGCGTGCAATGCACCTCGCAGTCACTGAACGTGTATGGGTTGATAATGTAAAACTGACATCCCACAATGTGACATGATCATCATGCTCATACAGTCTGACAAGTACATTCCTAAAGGACTTTTAAAAAATCGCACAGTGTGAGCCCAGCTTTAGAGGGAGTGTGTGGCTTAGTTCATCAGTAGTTCATTTACCTGTCAAGTTCAAGATAGGACTTTATCACATGGTGGGTTACAGCATGCTTCATTGGAAATGCAACACAATGGTTCGGGTTTAGGGATAATTTGGATGAGACAACGGAAAGTGTTGAAGTCTTTCATGTGGTGTTGGGAAAAGCGCTATTGAACAAATCCTGCACCTTTCTCATCTCTCACCGTCTCCCAAAGGTTGTCTCTGAAGGTGGCTCCATAAAAATTCCTCCAGCGTGTTCTGTAAACATTGTAAATTCCCTACTGTCTCTAGTAATGGAGAAGATATCCCATGCTTACATTAGTTTAAAAGTGCTGTAGCTTTAGAGAATGATAAATTGCTTAGCGGCCTAGAACTTACTCCTTTCGGCTTCGCCTCTACATTTGCTGCGGAAAGTTTTACTGCCACGATCCGTGTCTGACCAGACCTCACACTGCAGCTATGACTGTCCATTCTCTCACTCCCCCACACACGTGTGTGTGTGTATATACGTGTTTGTGAGCCAGGACTGGAAGTTCGACTGTCTGTTCGCTGTGTCTGAAGTCCTGCCATGGGTGTGTTCTGTTTACTGGGAGCTGTGGGAAATGAGGGGTGGAACCGGAGTGGGAAATTGTTCTTGGAGGAGGGGGAGAGGCTGCAGTCTAAACACCCAGTCCAGCTGCTTTGGCCTGTTGCATGGGCCAGAGAATGCAGCGCTCCCCTCGTTACATCATAGTCAGTGGTCCCAGGTCCCACCGCCGCACATGCTGACACTTCTCACTCACTTCAGTGCGTGTAAGAACAGCAGCCACTCAATTATTTGTCTACTGGGTTCACAAACGATTAGAGGGCGCCAAGATACAGTCATGGAGCCATTGTCTGGTTTGTTCCAGAGGTCGGTGAGGTGATTGCTGAACTCTCGAGGTCACACCCAGAGCTGGAACTGAAGGATAAGTCTGAATTACCTCTTCAACCTAGTCATATAAAGTCAGAGAAGAAAGGTTGAAAGTTGATACCCGAACATCCACTGGAGCTAATGAGTAGGGCTTCCTTTGACACAACTGCAAAACACAAAGGGAGCGTGTGTTTTTCCAATCAGCGAGGGAAGACCAGATGGGAAGTATACTGGACACCCCCTGAGCACAGTAACAGAGGAAAAGGCAGCAGGGGCCTAAGTGATTCTGTCAGACACTGACACTTCCTATGAGCAATTTTATTACTTCTGGTACAACGAATGGAACCTATCTCCTGGATCTCTGTGTTTTTACCTTTGCACTCCTGATGTGTTTGATACAAACTGTCCTTGTAGTTGTTTTTCCTCGAGGTTCACATTTGGCTCCTTTTTGTTTTCACTAAATACTTGCGGCATAACTCACAAGCAACTACTGCAATAAAATATACTTTTCTACGAAAACCTCAAATGTCAAAGCAAGATATATTTATGGAGAGGGGTTGTTGCACTTATTTTTCAGAATACTGACATACACCAGAATGTTTTTCAATCAAGACTAATCTCTCAAGGTTGCTTTTTCAGATTGGATTTTGATATCTTGAGTAAAGATCTGAACAACAACTCACCTTGTTGTCCCAGTCAAAGTAGACTCTCAAACACCATTCATACCTCCATCTATCGAAGCAGTGACACTTTATTGACATGGTTTCTTGTGTGTGGTAAAGTCCACTTCCTTCTCGTGCGGCTCCTCGGCACAGCAAGGGCCAATAATGTGCACCTCAGATGAGCCACCTGTCAATTTGGCACTTGGCAAAGGTTTCCAGAACTGTCCAAGTCGAGCTTAGTGTCAAACAGGGAGATGCATCTCCTGATATATTTGGCTATGCACTGGAAAGGGATTTACTTTTAATTACTTACTGTGGAATTGATATATTTTCTGAGAATACAGTGCTAAACAGGGGTTGCATGTTGTTCTGGTGGCTTGACTCAAGGTCGGTAATTGGGAGGTTGCTAGTTTCCTATAAGAAGCAAGCCATGAGCTATCACCACTGGACCCTTGAGTAAAGTACTTAACCCCAGGTTGCTCCACTGGGATTACCCCTGTAAATCCACTGGAAGTTGCATTGGATAAACACTTCTGCAAAATTACTATGCACTGCACAAAGGGTAGACTAATATTTTCAGGTAAAAGAGACTCCACTATTTGTTCTTTATGACGTTTGCTTTTTGCCATAGTATGTTACAGGCTCACCGAAAGTTAATGTCATCTCTTGTCATCTCTGCCATTAAATGCCAAGCAAGACACAGATTGCCGAAGTCTGGGTTGAGGAACAAAGTGGCCAGGGAAACTGTGCTTTTATTACAATGAGTTTGCGTAAGTGTGGAAGAAATCCAAAGTCATTTGTACTGGAAATCATGCACTCTGTTTATAGCTGAGGAGTGAATCCCTAATGCAGGAATGGACAGTCGGATAGTCAGTACATGAGATTCAAAGGCTTTCTCTTTGTCCAACATTGAATCTGTCTAAAATGAACTCAGAAACACCATGAGCCTTATTCACTTCCATTGAAGTCAATCAGTGGCCCCATGATAAATGGTTCATGGCCCTTTCTGGTCAAGGTTGAGTGGCGCCAAGTCACTGTTTGGCATAGCGATTAATTAGGCATGGCCACATCCATATATGTGTGTTATGAATGAGACCCATTTAGCTATGTCGCTCTCTTAGCCTACCTCATTACGCACCAACTTGTACACTTATCTGTCACTCTGTCCGCAGTGTCTAACATACGGAAACCACACACACAAGCCTTACAGCTCAGCTCTGCTAGATAATTTGCAGCCAGAGCACGTTCTGTGCGTGGCCTTTGTTGAAGCCCTATGGAAATGATTCAAATCAGTGTGGCCGACCTATGCGACTTGTCTAATTAGCTAATTAGCTGGAGAATGGCTGTCATGGAAGAGCTTCAACACTGCTGGCTTTACAATAGAAGAGAATAGGATGAGTTATGCTTCCTGTCAGCATAACCAATATAGTGCAAGCAAGATAGAGCAGGGTGAACGGGTTCATCGGCCGGTATACATTGATACTGGCACGGATGCACACAGCGGCACGTACACGCATGCGTGCACATAGAAGATCTTTCTAGATGGGTGCGTCCTCACATGTACACAAAGCCCAAACAAACTGACAGAGCAAAGAGGAGGAGGTGATACTGCGAGGTTATACGAAGTGTGAAATGAACGAGCGAATGTGAAAGGTAGATAAAAAGAACTCCTTGATCTTGCTGATGGTAGCGCAGCACAAAGAAATAAGGGAAGACCAAAAATGCAAGCTCTTCATGTATTGTTGTTCATTTTCCTCTAGTGATGAAAGTGGGCTAAGGGGACTGTGACTCATAAAGCTGAAGGATTCATAGCCTTTTGACCTCTCAAACCGAAGATAGCGGCAATGCAGGTGTGAAGAGCTTCCAAGAAGCCATATATTTTAGACCTTGCCGTTTATTTTGACGCACACACGTGTCACCGTCTTGTCATTTTTAATGAATAGAGAGTTGTATTTCTTTGCCGATGTTTGTAAGTAAAATCATTATTTTTTAATACTGCATTTCATTACAGGTCCGCAACTGGATTTCTCAATGGGTTTGCAAAAAAGCTAATGTGAAGAAAGTGTTATTGCTTATAAATAAGTATTACAGTATATGGGCTTTGAGGCTATTTGTAAGCCATTGCACACAAGTGGAGACCACACACCCAAATACCTATAAACAAGAATACAAAGTCTGCAATCCCCTTTTCTGACCCCAACCCATGTCACTCAAGATTTGCAAAATGTGTTTTATGGCAGCGGTGTTGCCCAACTGTCGACATAAAGCTTCCAGACGTTCCGTATCTCCATGTAAAAGTTCTTCGAAACAGAGACATGGAGACAGTCAAAATATCAGCACCTGCATTTACTCCATAGCCAAACAGGACCTGAGGGAGATCATGCCTGCCATGTTCATCATTCATCAACAACAAGACTGCGGTCTTCAGTAGGAAAATACAGGAAATACTAGATATGAAAAATATGGTGCTTGTTGACATGCTACACCTCTGTGGTTGTGTTCCAAAAAAAAGGGTGTATATCAAATGCATAAAATGAGTCATCAAAGAGCAGAATTTAGGCGTACGTGAAGAGAGCATCATTTGAAGACAATTTTCATGAAGGCAAGTTTCATTAATTAGCATCAAATGGTTCATAAGTGTCATTGAAAACAAAGAAAACAAATTCTTTATTGCCAGGGAAATGCATCACAGCATAAAAGTGCTTCTTTGCCGTTGTTCGTAGATATCCTCACCCGGGAACAGGTGTAATTGACTTGTAACAAGATTTCATTGTTCAATTACATCCAGTTGCTTTTGGCTTTGTTTTCCTCATGTGCGTCACAACCCGTAGGCTTTCATCTTTGATAAGACACTCATCTTATAAAGTTTTCAATTGGAAGAGCTTGTAGCTCTCTCTCACTCCCCCCCTCTCTCTTGTGTATGTGTTTGTATGGTCTGTATGTCTGTGTAGGTGTCCGTGAGTTTGCAAACCTTCCTCTGGTTTTTCTACTTGTCAGAACTGGTTTTGCTCTGGCTAGAGATTCCAGGAACCAGCACCTATATCCACTTTTATACATCCTGTGCTGTGCGTGTGTGGGAGAATAAGATATAGAGAAATTACCAGAGTCATCCTTCCTTCCTCCTGTCCATTGTGCAGTTAGATTTTTACTTTAAATATAAAATATATTTCTGCATAATGTTTATAGCAAGTTCTCCATCTTTATTTCCAGTGCATTATCTCTTTTCCTATAAGTCCATAAAGCCATAGTTAACCTGGAAAAAAAATAAAATAAACAGTCAATATGCTAGTATGCATGCTAATAAGCAACTAGTTAATAGTGAGAATTGGTCCCTAAATGTGTAACCATTATTATTATTATTATTATTATTATTATTATTATTATTATTATTGTTGCCAGTCCATTGAAACTCCACTTGAGCGCCTCTAAAGGCTAAACTGAAAAGTAGAAAGTGGCAAAGTGTATGAGAAAGAGAAAACATAAACATTTTCAATTAGGTTTAGGTATCATCAACTATTTTAACATTCAAACATTCTCTCTCGACTTTGACCTCACGGCCTACAACTCTTTGCCATGTCACTTCAAAATTTTGACCTTATACTAACACACAACAGTTTCTGAAATCTCGCTTGTCTCTTGCAGGCCTCGCATGGTGATTTGCTAACTCAGAGAGGCTCTCGAAGAAGCCTGCTTAGACATCTCTAAGAAACACAGAGGAAGAATTGCCCCTTTAATTCACCAAATAACGTATAAAATGGGTTCAGCTGCGGGACGAAGAGTCATTTTGTAATGTCAAGTGCCATGTTAAAGTAAATGCAAGAAATTAGGCTGCCAACATGCTTGAACGTGTTTGTGTGTGAGTCTACAGTGCGTCTGGATGGAGTGTATGGTTTATCGCTTCACATTGTGGGACACGGCAGGTAGCAAGATCTGTAAACCATGGAGAATTATTTGTTTAAGGGAGGCCTGGAAAGAACAAACAGTGCATTTTCCCTCAAATCATTAGTAATTATAAGATGGGGAGTTGTGTTTTGTGGTAGGGGAGGGGAGCTAAATTGCTATTTTAGATGCCTTTGAAAAGTACAAGTCTCAGAAAGCACAACTTACAGTGCCCTGCTATTCAGAGCAGAGGACTGAAAGTTAAATGCATTGATTTTCTTCATAAAGAAATAGATTTTTAAATGATTATGTATACATATTTTTGAGACAGTTCACATTGCGTAATGTTTTTTGCTTCAAATGCTGTAATGTTCTGATTGAAATGTTCTGTAATATTGTGATTCATCTCACAGCTGGTTGCTTTGCTTCATGACTCTTCATTGAAGAATTTGTAAAATGCCTATGGAGAAAATGAATGGGGAAAATACTTGAACCAAGACCATTGATAAAGTGAGCGGTCACTGTTGTACTCAATTACTCATCGGGACTGATGTAATGTTATCCTAAATTTAACAGATTGATGTTTGAGACTATCAGGGTTACATGTTGAAAAATACACCCTGAAGGGTTTTTAATTTTGTGGTAATGACCGGCTGACTGTACATCACCCCGGCTACCTACCAAATAAATAAACTAAATGGACATGAAATATTGATTGGAACTGGAATTATATCATTAAGCGTGAAGAAAGAGAGTGCATATTTATTCAGAGTGATTCAAGAGACATTAAACCAGCACAGCTATGCAGAAAATCAGCTGGATGAGACAATATAGAGTTTATAGAGTTTGGCAGTCACTGTACAAAAATATTTCATTGCAGAATGCCATGATTGGCTAATCAGAGTAAAGTATCCCAGAGAGCGACATAATAATAATAATAATAATAATAATAATAATAATAATAATAATAATAATAATAATAATGGTAACAGTTCTCACTGTTACATAGTTGCTTATTAGTTTCTTATTATCATGCATATTATTAGCATATTGACTTATAAAGCACATATTAATGCCTTTTTCTGCATGACCATATTTTAAAACCCCTAATCCTACACCATACCTAACTTAACAACTACCTTTCTAACTTTTAATAAGCAGCAAATTAGTTTAAATTAAATTAGAGTTTATAGAGGCAAAAGTCATAGTTAATAGCTGAAATTTGACCATTATTATTATTATTATTATTATTATTATTATTATTATTATTATTATTATTATTATTGTTGTTGTTGTTGTTGTTGTTAATTTGGTGAATCATATGCTTACTTTTTTATTTATTTATTTATTTATTTATTTATTTATTTTTGCATTCTAATTCTGTTTGATTATGCTGATAAATGATTGCATTTAATACTTGTGAAGTTTGGAAGTGTTTTTGTCATTCTGCACATTATCACCAACTTAAATTTTTGGAACTAAAATTATATGATTCAAATAAATTAAAATGGACTAATATTAATGAACACAACTGCAAAATATTGTGGCAGTGCTGGTTACCTAGCATGCTATGCATTTGGGCTCAAACCAGACCAAGTTTAATCAAATGGTCATATCTGTTTGTAATATTGCATGTTATGGTTGTTTATAATCCAAAAAAGTGTAGTATAGTATAGTATAGTATAGTATAGTATAGTAAAAAAAACAAAAAAAACAAAAAAAGTAACTTTGTGTTAAAATTTTAAATAAAATAAAATGCATGCAAATGCAAACCTCAGGTATGAACAATAGTTATAAACAGTTAAATTTGAGGACATTTGTATTAAAATACAAACACTGTAACTAAAACTAAAAATAAATAAATTAAAAAAAATGTATAAAAATTAACATAATATGCAGTATACTAATTCACCAGAACTTGGCTCATTTTTAGTTGGTTGTCACCAAAATACTGAATCAGTGAGTTAAAAAAAAAAAAAACTGAATCAATCCAATACGCATGTGAATCATTTGTTCTGATTCAAATCAAACAGTTCATTTAAACGAATCGACTCAGCTGAGTCTTCAGCATTCACACGTGTATTAGAAACCGAGGGTGTGTTCCCTGACAGCATAACCTTTGTGAATTATAGGTGTATCCAGTCACATACTACAACATTTTATATCCCCGTGCAGCTTCAGAAAGATCGATCTCTTTTTCATGAGGTAATGAAATGCACACAACTCTTGTCCCAGAAGGATGTGCTCATTGAAAGGACTAACACAAAGAAAACAAACTGAATCCAATCCTCGGTGCGGTTTGGCCACTTCCCTTTTTAAATCTTGTTTAAATTGTGGATCATTCAACAGCTTACACCATGGAAAGACTGGCTTTGAAACATCACAACACAAAAGCAAAAGATCGCAAATGAATAATACCCATCTGACATCTGGTTAATGATAGATGTTTACTGGGATAGTGGTCTGCAGCGGGGCATGTGTTGTTGACGACGTTACCACTAATAGTTAGTCCTTCGAAACAGCAAA
This sequence comes from Spinibarbus caldwelli, assembly GCA_039654775.1. Classification (NCBI taxonomy): domain Eukaryota; kingdom Metazoa; phylum Chordata; class Actinopteri; order Cypriniformes; family Cyprinidae; genus Spinibarbus; species Spinibarbus caldwelli. The sequence goes on from CM077263.1 coordinate 23,322,298, forward strand.
TTGCATTCAAATGTTGCCTCTAGCAGTTAGGAAACTGTTGGTTTTTTAACAATAATAATCGAGAAAATCCCGCTTTCAGAGTCTGCCTTGCATTTCATGACACGGTGAGTCTCTTTTCATCATCAGAAATGAGCTCCGTTTGTTTACTTTGCTCTGTTAGTTTGGGAATAACGAGATTTAGGAAGTCATTCAGTGTGACCAGAGCCTGAGGTCTGAAGTTTGAGGAGTTTCTCAGAAGTCGACCCTCATCAGAGCTCTCGACTCTCTCTGTGAAATCTAGCCATTTAAAGACCTGGGATTTAGAGCACAACAAATAAAGGGGTTACAGATAAAAAGCAAACCATCTTGGCCATATAAAATAATCTGGAGGAACCTGAGCGTTGTAACGCCATCCGCCTCGTCCTGTTGGTTTACATGTTAATGGTGAAGTGGGCCGCCTCAATGAATACGGTGGTAAACATCTTTTATTATATGCTAAGAATGACCTCATCCATTTATCGGCCAACAGTACAGTCATTCAGAGGCTTTAATCTTCCGGTTTTCTTAATTTCAAGTACTTTTTTAGGAACATTCCCATTTTGTTGTTTGCAGCTTAATGGATATTGAAGAAGAATGTGAGTGATTTGCCTTAATTGGATACTTGAACAGTTTCAATCCTTGTAAATAAGAAGTGAGTTTAATTTTAATATATTTCAAAGTGAAAAACAAAGAAGTACACTTATTTTGATGTGTTGACTAACAAACACATGTAAAGTATTGATTTTAAGATTTTGAATTGTGTTATTTGAAAGTACAAGTTAATTTGACAGATAAAGTTAGTATATTTAAACGTGCTAAATTGCATCTCCATCATTATTCAATTCAATTCAATTCAAGTTTATTTGTATAGCACTTTTCACAATACAAATAGTTGCAAAGCAGCTTTACAGGAAATTAAGTTTCTACAATATTTATATATTGTAGAAACTTAATATATTTAACATATGGCAAAATTTGGTAATTCTGTATGTTTTCTGAGGGTTGGCATCATCTGAGGTCCTCTGAGGGGTTGGCATCATCTCTTCTCTGGTCATCTCAGCTCATTTAAGGGTTGGATCCAGACTGAAGCTTGTGTAATTCCTAGTTACCACGGGATGTCAATCGCGATTTGTTCAACCTAAACTAAAGAATAATGTGCGTTTGATCAGATATAACTGCAGTACAAGATTATGAGATGCATTAGAAGAATGCTTGGCTAAAGAGATGTGTCTTTAATCTAGATTTAAACAGAGAGAGTGTGTCTGAACCCCGAACGTTATCAGGAAGGCTATTGCAGAGTTTGGGAGCCAAATGTGAAAAGGCTCTACCTCTTTTAGTGGACTTTGCTATCCTAGGTACTACCAAAAGTCCAGAGTTTTGTGACCTTAGGGAGCGTGATGGATTGTAACGTGGTAGAAGACTAGTTAGGTACGCAGGAGCTAAACTATTAAGGGCCTTATAGGTAAGTAATAATATTTTGTAACTGATGCGGAACTTAATAGGTAGCCACTGCAGAGACTGTAAAATTGGGGTAATATGATCATATTTTCTTGACCTGGTAAGGACTCTAGCCGCTGCATTTTGGACTACCTGTAGCTTGTTTATTGAAGATCCAGGACAACCAGCTAGCAGTGCATTACAGTAGCCCAGTCTAGAGGTCATGAATACATGAACTAGCTTTTCTGCATCAGAAACAGGTAACATGTTTCGTAGCTTGGAAATGTTTTTAAGATGGAAGAATGCTGTTTTTGTAACATGGGAAATTTCAAAAGACAAGTTGCTGTCTAATATGACACCCAGATTTTTGACTGTCGAGGAAGTAACAGTACATCCGTCTAGTTGCAAATTGTAATTCAAGAGATTCTGTGTACTGTTTTTTGGTCCAATAAGTAATATCGCTGTCTTATCTGAATTTAATAGGAGAAAATTACTGGTCATTCAATCTTTCACATTTTTAACACACTCTGTTAGCTTAGATAATTTAGACGTTTCATCTGGTCTTGTTGAGATATATAGTTGAGTATCATCAGCATAACAGTAGAAACTAATCCCGTATTTTCTAATAATATTACCAAGGGACAACATGTATATTGAAAATAGCAGAGGACCTAGGACAGATCCTTGTGGTACTCCATACTTTACTGGTGATAATTGAGATGACTCCCCATTTAAATAAACAAAGTGGTAGCGATCGGACAGGTAGGATCTAAACCATCTTAAAGCCTGCCCTTGAATACCCGTATAGTTTTGTAATCGATCTATGAGTATGTCATGATCTATGGTGTCGAACGCAGCATTAAGATCAAGTAAAACTAACAATGAGATGCAGCATTGGTCTGATGTAAGAAGGAAGTCATTTGTAATTTTGTAAGTGCAGATTCTGTGCTATGGTGTGGCCTGAAACCTGATTGAAATTCTTCATAGAGATCATTATTTTGCAAGAAGGAGCACAATTGAGCTTAACCAGACTTTTTCTAAAATTTTAGACATAAACAGAAGATTAGAAATGGGTCTGTAATTTGCCAGTTCATTAGGATCTAGTTGTGGTTTCTTAATAAGAGGCTTAATAACCGCCAGCTTGAATGCTTTTGGGACGTGACCTAAAGATAACGACGAGTTAATAATATTGAGAAGCGGTTCTTCTGCTACAGGTAACAACTCTTTCAGTAATTTAGTGGGTACAGGATCTAATAAACATGTTGTTGGTTTAGATGCAGAGATAAGTTTATTTAGCTCTTCCTGTTCTATAGTTGTAAAGCACTGCAGTTTTTCTTTGGGTGCGATGAATGAAGCTGAAGTACTGGATGCTGTAGAATCTACATTTGTTATTGTATTTCTGATGTTATCTATTTTATCAGTGAAGAGATTCAAAAAGTCATTACTTCTAATGTATTAAAGAAGATAGTGCCCATGTTGCTAGTCATTTCGTCTAGTTCATGTATATTTATGGGTACACAGAGCAGTTGAGATAAATCAGGCAGGTTATTTGTGAATCTATCTTTGGTGGCTGGAACAATAGTTCTGCCCAGACAATAACGCGGGGCCATATAGTTAATATCAGTAATACTCAGCATGCACGATACAAGGAAATGGTTAGTAACATCATCACTTTGAGGTGCGATATCTATGTCAGTAAGATCAATTCCATACAATATAATTAAATCTAGCGTATGATTAAAACGATGAGTGGGCCCGGTGACGTTTTGCTTGACTCCAAAAGAGTTTATTAGGTCAGTAAACGCAAGTCCTAACGCATCATTTGTATTATCGATGTGAATGTTAAAATCTCCAACAATTAGCGCTTTATCAACATTAACCAATAGGTCTGAGAGAAAATCTGCAATTTCTTTTAAGAAATCTGTATTCGGCCCTGGCGGTCTATACACAGTAGCCAGAGCAAGAGATAGGAGAGATTTCTTTTGCATATCTGACAGTGTAACATTAAGCAGAAGTTATTCGAATGAGTTAAACCTGTATCCTGTTTTCTGGGTAACATTGAGAATATGAACGTATAATTCCAAATATAGTTAAATACACAACACATGAGCTTCAATAGTAATTAATGAAATTAAAGTTCATTTTAGTTGCTATATATATATATATATATATATATATAATTTCATATTAATATGATAAAATTCATATTAATACAGTGGATTGTGCCTTATTTTTACTTTTTTTTTTTTTACTAAATTTTCAACATAAACGGAAGATTTGAAATGAGTCTGTAATTTGCCAGTTCACTAGGATCTAGTTGTGGTTTCTTAATAAGATGCTTAATAACCGCCAGCTTGAATGGTTTTGGGACGTGACCTAAAGATAACGATGAGTTAATATTGATTAATAAACTGATTATGAAATGACATGATGTTGCACTACTTAAGTGAGTTAAACACTCTTAAGCTCAACTAATTGCAAATATTTTTCCATTTCAATTGCAAAGAATAAAATTATTATCGTAAATATTAAACAATAATACATATTTAATTTAATTAATTTTATTTGATTACTTTTTTTTAACTATGCTAAAGTGTACCTCTTTTTCTCAAGGGAAAGTAGCTTTCAAGAAGCTGTATGGTAAACCTATGAAAACTAATATTTCTTCTATATGGTCTCCAAAGTAGCATCAGTTATAGATTGGATAACTTTGAATTTCTTTGGCCAGGATTTGCTTTCTCAGTGTGGCCTTTATTAAAGGATCTCTGTTCACAAGAGGCGCATTGTTCTGCCTGGGAATGGTGCAGTATTGTAAACACCAATCTTCTAGAGATGGGCTTCCAAGCAGTCATCTGATGTGAGCGTTTATGTCAAATGACGCTTCAGTCAGAAGAGCTGCCAAAGACACGATGTCGCAAATATAAAACATGCTTTATGGCCCTTGAATAACACATTTTATCAGTTATAATATGTTATTGTTAGAGGTAAATAGATTCCCAATCAAGTCTCTGACTTTCTGTATTTTTGTTTTTACCTGGTCATTGATGATTCTTCAACAGTGTTGGTTTCATGATTTTTAGATCCAGAGTGATATGATATTTAGTCACAGCCCTATCTGCCCTATGTATGAATATAAAATGATATTAAAAACCTTCCCGTTAGCACCTGGTTTGAGCAGGTAAAGACACGCCGCTCATGAGCGATCCATGGTTTTATGGTCTGGCATGATTGTTTTGTTTTCTTGCCATGACGATATTAATGATTAATAGTCCGAATCCAGATGTATCCAGTCACATCGCTGTATGACAGTTTGGGGTTTCCCTGTCATGATGACTCATGAGCATTATTTCCAACAGCCATGTTATTCATGCAAGTCAGGTTATTTTGTATCTCTCGCTAATAAACCTGATGCTCTCTTCTTTAGGCGTGTTTAGATATTGACCCATATGTTTGGAATAGTGTTCTGTTTAAACACAAGGTGGCGTTGTCTCAGAGTCTTTATGCTTTGCTGGGAGCCCAGAGTATAAACATTTTCACCACTCAGGAGACTTAATGGACCCTAGCATATTTTAAAAAGACCGAATTAATATACTTTAAAAGAATATACTTTATATATGTTTTGTTTCCAGGTACTTAATTGCATGATAATTGCAATTAAATTAAATTGTAATATAGTTTAAATGTATATTAAATGCAATTAACTAAACTTTAGAGTGCTTGTTTGACCTGTTTAAGTATGACTTAAGTACATCTTAATACTGTATGTAATTTCATAATAACTTCTATTGTCTTTGAAATATGGTTAAAGTGTACTGCTGATACTGACAAGCATTTATTGTAACTAAAATATATTCATGTATATAAATATATTTGTAATTACAGATTTGCAATAATGAAGTTGCAATTTAGTACATTTAAAAATATATTTACTTTAAACGTAATATTGAATAACACACTACAGTTTGAATTATAATCTTTACATGTAAAACAATATAAAAGTACTTTACATGCTTAGTTAACACATCAAAATAAGTGTAAGATTAAAAAAGATTATTTTTAAGATTAAATGATTAAAACATAATTTAAAATATTCTTTAATAGTACACCTATTAATTTCAGTTTTTTAAAGTGTACTAAGAAACAGTCATAAAAGTGAATGCTCTTTAAGTACAATTTATTTCATTAAAATTATATTATCTTCAAGTTTTTTTTTTTGTTTTTTTTTTTTAAATAAACTTTTTAGATTTGAAGTACAGTGCACATTCAGTACTACTTTTTCCACACGCTTCTTTTACACAAGGTTATCTTTGTTTTCAGGGGAAATAAAATGAGATACAAATGAGACAATTGTTGACATAGTATGAATTTAACCCTATAAGCTTAATATGGCTGACATCTTTCATTATTTAGTCTCAGAAGGATTTGATGCAAAGTATTTGCACTTAAGCACACATTCACTAGTTTTTCCTCAATTAACTCTTAATTTGCTGCTTATTGATACTAAGTAAGGCAGTTGGGTAGTTAGGGTTAAGGGATCTAGAATATGGTCATGCATTAATATGTACTTTGTAAGCACCAATAAACAGCCAATATGCTAGTAATATGCGTGTGTTCTCTAATCTAAAGTGTTACCGTTTGTGTTTATTTTGAAATTTCCGACTATTCTCCTTTGAAGAAGATCTCTTTTGAAATTCTAAAGAAGGCATTTGATATTCCTAAAGTAAACTCCACTGTATCTCATTGCTGACAGGGGAAACAATTGAGATATTAAAGAGATGTCCTTTGTGGCTTTTTGAGAATGCGCAAGTGCATATGTTTAAATCCTTAAAGGTTATTATGGGCTTATTGGGGCGTTCATGACATCTGATATGCCTTTATAGCAATATTTATACAGCGAGTAGATGAATCACGAAAAAAGGGCTGAAGCAAGACCTTTCACGCAGCGCAATACACTGAGCGTCTCGGATGATTTCAGACTAAATGTTTGTTTACATTTGCGCGCATGACTCCATCTGTTTTGTCTGTGGTGGAAATTTTTATGAGCTCTGTCACTGTGCTCTTTCCGTATTGTGACATTTTAATTTTCGGATGGACTATTCGTAACATCAGTGTCAAAAGGTTGATTGCAAAACAAAAGAGTTCGCGTCACGGAGGAATGAAGATGGGTATTTATTTCTCCTTAAGTGGGCATAACTCGTATTCAGACAGTCATGCGGTGGATTTTACTGAGTCACAGTGATTATGCGCACATGGCGCACCAGGTCTGACAGAAGAACACTCCCAAAACAGATCATCTGCGCCCCACCCCACAAACCTACAAATACCCGTCTGTGCTGCTAAATATAGCCGTGATCAATGTCAGCCTCACTTTATGTCTGACTTATGAACTCAGCTCAGACATGTGGATGATTATCTCATTCTCTCCTCGCAGCCCCAGGGCCCGTGTTTTACCGTGATCCGGCAGACAGGATGTATAAGCGGCACGTATGGCTTTATAATCATCGTTTCACACTCAATCTTGAAATATTTCCAGTTCAGCATCCACTACCTTTTCATTTAATTTCATACTTGACTGATGAATTAGTTTTGATCCATCCAGAACGACTCTGTCCACATTAATCACGGTACAAATGTAAACCGAGCAGGGACACCGGAGAAAGTAAATATTAATATTTTGAAGGTAGTTGCCATCGCTTCAGTAATAATAACAGGCTGGAACCTGCAAGAACATCTGCCAAGTGAAGCCTTAATAAATGGCATTGAAGAAACGGTTTGTAAGCTTAACAGGTGAGAATGTTTCATGTCTTGCCAGTTGAACAGATTTAGTGTCAGCAACTGTTAGAACGCTGCATTGATTCCATCAACTCATGACATGGATGCCTGTACGCGAGTCAAATCTGGATTATGTGATGAATTAAATGTCTTTTATCCCTTTTTTATTTAGAATAAAGCATAGCTTGATTTGGATGTTTGATTCTGCTTGTCAGATGGATACGGTTGCCATGATAATGCCAATTCTTTACAAACTGGTCGTTGTATACTTTACAAAAACAACAGTAATGTTTAATCTTATGAAGCAAGTATTTTTAATGCATATGTTTTTTTGTTTTTTTTATTCTACATTAAAGGTCTGCATTGAAGCCGCCACGTTAGAATCACATGACTAAAACTATTCACTTTATATGACTAAAACTTTTTGAGTGCTGCAGGGATGACATGTTTTTGTAGGCCAAAACCTGGAAACAAGTTCGCATTTTAGCGTTTCTGGTTCCATTGTCCCAAAGTCAAAGAGTTTTAGGTTAAATGCCTGGAATAAGGTCTGTTTAACACAAGCTCAAGATATTTTCACGTTTTATTCTCAAAAAATGCATCAGTAATACCCCTTGTGATTTTTTCAAAGCTTTTACTTGTCTATATAAAGGTGGTTGTTAAGTGGCTAAAGGGGACTATAAAGGTTGTCTTAACATTAAATGTCATCACATTGAACAGGTAAATTCATAATGAATTAACGAAGATGCTTTTTTGTGCATAATTTCTTAGCGTATTCAACAATGTCATCAAATGGTATAAATACGGTTTAAATATACATAATGAAAGACAATTACACTTCCGCTTAATATAAACAATAAGGAAGAACTGTATAAACAATTATTATCATGCAATTCGATAATATATACACGTAGGTTCATTGGCCATTTAGGCCATTTTAATTATATAACTCAATGAAACATAATTATGGTGATAACCCATAAGCAACATGTTAAATAGGATCAATAAACATAGAAACTTTCTTTTAGATGCACGCACATGATTAGATAACACCAAACTCTTGTGCGCGCCACACTCTATGGATTCATAACAACAACTGACTCTTCTTATGACACACTTTCCAGCACATTCTAGCATTAATTGTGGCATTGAAGTTATGCGATCATGGCATAGTTATTTTACTTTTGCTGATTGTATTTAGGCTTTAATGTTCAGTTGTGAGGATTTATGAACAAAAGATGTTTGTTGGTCACAGAGCTTATTTTCTGCAATAATCCAAAAGCCAACGGAAAAATGATATTGGGTGATGCGAACTTCTGGGTTGGCCTAAAAAGTACGTCTTATCTGACATTTTTAATGAATTCTCAGGATTCTATGCCATTTGTGCTTGAAAATTGCATAAATTGAATTTGAATATGTTATGCAAGTTTGCTCACCTAATAACAATAAAAAGAAGAGAGAGATGGTGTAGCTACGGTATCAACAGTGGAAAGTGGAATTTTTTCTTTGACGTGATGTTGCATTCATGGATGTATCAGGAACAGCAAAAACAGCATTGTGCGTCATGTTTTACTGTCATCCTTTTTTCTTCTTCCATTTTCTATTTTCCAGGACAAGCATTCATGTATTTTACAGTATGTAAACACCTTTGGACACAGCCGTTATTTCCCAGAAAGCGATTGCATCATTTTCAAGAGTTTTGGGCCAGTCCTAAGTGTGCTTGAAAGTCTGTTTTTAAACAAACATCGCTGCATCAGAATTAGATAGTGTGAATGGTTATGTATGTTTCTCTGCAGGCGTTTGAATACTATATAAAAGCCATCATCTGCTATGCAGTCTGAAGTGTCTTGAGGCACTAATGTTGAGCACTGTGCATTATGCAGCTGAATCAGAACTCTCCTCAGCACTCCAGATGCTTTGTATGAATCAAGCACAGAACCTTTTTTATTGCATTCCACTTACTCAAAGTCAATTTGTAAGCGCTTTGTCCTGTGGCAATGGGAAATGGCTACATAACACAAGCCTTGCCATTTGCTGGAGGATATAAACGAGAGCATTTTTAACATTCCATGGATTTGAACATTTATACTTAGGAACAAGCATTCCCATAAGCATGTCCAAGCATGTGTGGGAAGATGTCCAAACAATTGGTGTAGGTACATGCGCTGTATATTTGTTTGAAATGTCAGATTTTCATGATTGCATGGTGGTTAACGCAAGTGTGTTTGCTCTTGGAGGCATTTACCTAGAGATTTTTGTATGTGTGTTTAGGTTTATGAAGATACATTTTGGGGACAGTTTAGAAGTTGGCTAAATTTGACATATTCAGTCTGGGGACATTCAAGAATATGCTCAATCGGGAAAATAAATAAAATAAAAACACACAAAAAAAAAAATAAAAAGTTTCAAGGATTGGGGTTAGATTACAGTTATTTGTACAATTAATTAATTTAATTTAATTAATTAATTTAATATTCATTTACATTTATATATATATATATATATATATATATATATATAAAACTGTCACCAGAGTACTAAACAAATACAAGCATATGAAAAAGCATTTTCTGTAATGTAAAATGCTTCCCTTTATTGTCTCTGTGATTGATTTCTGTTTGGTTTATAATGGTTTGGTTTGGAGATGGTTTGTTTAAACGACTCAGCATAGAGCCTGCATGACATTTTCCCGTTTTTGAATGCTGAATGTTTACAAATGTCATTTCAGTAACCTCTTTAGGTTAAAAAATGTCATCTGAATTTATAATTGTATTTATGTGTTTATTTTTTTTGTCTACCCCTCTATGTCCAAGACTCTGTGAGTTCCTCTCAGCTGACTAATACTAATGTGAAGTTTCATCACAAAAATAATCACTATCCTAGTCTCTTCAGCCTGCTGTGGGGCAGGTGGTCCATGAGAGAAATAAATTCAGCTCATTTGCTTTTAACTCACACTGCCAATGAAAATTTTCACACGTTTTCAAAACTTTTTAAAAACAATATCTGGTGCACAGTGTCTTTCTTTATACTGTAATTTCAGACACCAGCAAATTATTTGTACTGCATAAAAGTGTTTCATTTTAGCAAACTGTTGAACGCTTTAACAGCATTAGCTGTTCTGAAATATGCAGTTTGATAATCATTAGATATGAGGGTTCCACAACAAGTGTAAATTGATGAGACACAGTTACATTTAGCTAACAGTTTTTTCTTCCACCAAAACACTGCATTCAAGGTCTAAGCCTACCTATCAGTTCATGCATTCGCTCCAACTCAAACCCATGTTCTTGGTGTTGCTAGCATCATACACTACTGTTTGAGCTACACGAATACTAGAAGTAGACTAAAATGAGATCTAAGCTCATTTTCAAAGCCAGGTACATTGTGAACGCCACACAGCAGCAAAACACAGTTGACAGTCCTGTATTTTGAGTCCTTAAATGTGAGAATATAGATTTCAGCTCTCAGTTTTGTTCATTTTAATTCAAGTGAACTTCTCTCAGACCCCTGATATGAACCAAGTGTTAAAACTTTATAAAATGGACCTAAAATCTGAGTCCACTTTCAAGGTCGTGGGCAAAGTAACTGCAAAGATAAATGGCTTTATTTCAGTCGGGTTTGGTTCTTTTTAAATGGACCAAAGTGTGATAACTCCCTCAGACCCCTGAAATGATCCCGAAAGTATAGTGTACTTAAGGTTATCAGGCATTTGTCTCATTAGTGCTGGTTTATATTCTATGACGCACATTGTACTCAGAGCACCTTGTAATTGATAGACTTTCCCCATCCTTGGTCTCCATTTTCATTTTTTCAGACTAATATCCTACTGTGAAGCATACTTTGTGATTCAAATGTTTTACCTTCATTAAATGATGCTTTTCTAAGGAAAGCCCTCAGTTGAGCTGTGCTGTTTCTTCGTGGTCCTCTTAAAACAAACAAACCAAGTGATTCAAATAACAGTATACTTTCACAGACATAACCATAACTGCTCCTTAAAGCCACACTTGAGCTTCCATACTGTGGTTTGGTTACCTGCACCCTATAATGTTTTCAACAGGGTTTCCTGGAAGGATATTCGCAGGGGCCAAACCCATGGGTTTCCAAGATGACAGGTAAATAACACCATGGCAACGAAGGCTGACTTCCATCTATAGAGATTTTCACTTCCTTCACTGCAACCATTTGTTTAGTTATGTTAAAGTCATTTTTGTTGATGTTAGAAACACAATGTTAGGTTGAAGGGCAGTTGAGAAAGTAAGTGATGATATTTTGTGGAGACACACACTGACCACATGCCATGTGTGCATTCATTTCAGAAAGTGCAGTGCCTGTTTGTTTTGATTTTTATTTTTATTTTTTTTTTTATAGGAGTTAAACAGTAAAACTATTCCATAACTTGGTCACAATCCAGTATTCATTCAAAAACACTGATCCATTTAGGAATGAAACAACAGTCTTTTTTTGTGTGAGTTGCTGAATCATTCGCTCAAGCGATTCATTCAAAAACACTGATCTATTTAGGAATAAAACAAAAGTCTTTATTTATGAGTGACTGAATCATTAACTCAGCCACTACATTCAAAAACACTGATCCATTTAGGAATGAGACAAAAGTATTTTTTTTTTTTTTTTTGTGTTAATCACTGAATCATCCACTCGGGTAATTAATTCAAAACACTGATTCATTTAGGAATGAAACAAAAAAGTCTTTATTTGTGAGTCATTGAATCATTCTCAACCAGTTCATTCAAAAACACTGATCCATTTAGGAATGAAACAAAAGTCTTTATTTGTGAGTCACTGAATCATTCGGTCACCCAATTTATTCAAAAACACTGATCCATTAAGGAATGAAACAAAAATCTTTATTTGCGAGTCACTGAATCATTCTCTCAACCGATCCATTTAAAAGCACATATTAATTCAGGAACAAATAACCGCTACTTCGTGTTAATTAACTTTAAAAACTATAGACAACAAAACAACATGTAATACATTATTATTTTTTACAATCCAAAGTTTAAAAAAGATGTTTACTGAAATGTAAAAATGAATTATCTATGAATCACTTGTGCTTAATTTGCTTAGCTAAATTGCTTTACTAAAAGTAGCTTTAATTATACAGTACATACATATCAATCATCTTTCCACTTCAGAAGTCTTGAATCAGTGCTTCTCCAGATCTTTTGCTCGACTCCCCCACTGTCTCTGATTCAAAGCCACCACCAACACGAAGCAGCATCAATCATCTTCTCCCCCATGACTTATCTACATTTTTTTTTACTATGTCCTTGCAAATTGCACACATGCAGAGACTGCTCTGGCTCAGTTTCACACATTGTGAACTTGTAGCCATGAGAGAACTCTGTGTGCCGGGTTTGGGAATTGTCTTGAAGGATGGTGATGAGGATAGAGACAGAGAGGAAGTGGAGGGAAATCTGAGAGGACCAAGACAATTGGAGCATGCCTTGACTGTTGTTCCCACAAAGGGACACAAGCTCATCTCCTTCATCAAGCGCTCAGAGACACTGCCTCCTCCACTGCTCGTGCTCACTAGCCCAAGCTTTTCATCACCTTCTCTTGCTCTTTTCTCTCTTTTACTTCCACCTATGCTCTCTCATTCATACTTTGGCTTTCTTCTCCTTTTTTCCTACTCTTCTTCATTCTCTCTTCACGAGCCATAATTTTCAGGCCTTATAAGTCAATCTCGCTCTAGTTACTACATTTGATTTACATTCAGTCAGTTCTTTCTCTGTTATACTTGACACTGTGTGAAAAAATTGTGATGGTTGGCATAGTTGACATAATCGTAGCAATGTTTTGAGTGTGAAAAAGAAACAAGGATGGCAACAATTTAACATCTTTAGCTCTAGTAGTATAACCTCTAAATGACAGGGCTGTTAAGAGAAACTATGGTAGAGGGTTTCAGAATGGATCAAAATTTGTGAATGAGTCAACACGTACCTTGTCTGTGAATTTTTAGAACTGCCAGTATAGAATGGTGTAACTTTATTGAGCAAGTATGTACTGTACATGGCCTGTGTGAACAATGGTGGTTCACATAATGTTGACATTACCATAAAATGACTTTTTCCAACTTGTAAAAAACCCTATGTTTGGAAGCTTCATGATTATAGAGATGTCATGTAAACCCTGAGAAAAGGTTCGATTCTCAATTCAAATCAGAATATTAAGAAAAGAAAAAAAAAAGTATAATATTAATGAAAAAAAGCCACTTAGTTGTGTTTAATACGAGTTTAATAAGTTTAGTAACACTTCCATAATTGTTTCTTAAAACTTTTAACAAGTGCACTTTGTAATAATGTCAAACTAACTTTTAAATGACTAAAAATGCACTTTTTTAACTTTAAATTACATTTTAAATCATTCTGTTTTAATAATCTTTTATTGTGCTTTAAAGAAGTACACTTATTTTGATGTATTTACTTACATAGTCAGGAATATGTAAAGTACTTGTATATCATATTAAATGTAAATATATATATATATATATATATATATATATATAATATTTAGTACAAAATATCATTTCCAAAACAAGTATTCTTTTTCAAAATATGCTTAGGTGTAGCTCTTTTTTTACAAGGGAACAGAACCAAAGTTGAGGCTTCAACAGTTACTACAGTTTGATATGTTACTACTTTATTACAGCTGATGCTACCTACACTCTTAAAAATAAAGGTGCTTAAAAAGGTTCTTCACAGCGATGCCATAGAAGAACCATTTTTGGTTCCACAAAGAAGCATTCAGTCAAAGGTTCTTTAAAGAACCATCTCTTTCTTACCTTTTTATAATCTGAAGAACCTTCTTTCAACACAAAGAACCTTGTGTGAAAAAGAAAGGTTTTTCAGATTTTAAAGGTTATTTATGGAACCATTTAGACAAAAAGGTTCTTTTATGGCATCGTGAAGCACCTTTATTTTTAAGAGTGTGTGTCCTTTCTTTGCAGGGTTTATAGTGATAATTTGTCAATTCCAAAAAACCTGTACATTTATTTATCTCTCACGAGCATTGCCAAAAGAAAATAATAATTTATGAGTCTGAGGACGTGAATGATTCAGGTGTCTTGTCCTAAGTGTACGATTAAGGTTTCTTTCTTGCTACGTTCATAAAGCACACACTAATAGAAATGTACGTAAAAACATACTACGATCTTAAATTCGATCTTGAATCCAACAATGTTGGATAGACATCAGTGGTGCACACATCACACAGAAGCATTTTACCCTTAAGCGTCCATAATAACGGCAAAAAATTCCCAAGCATGAGACACTCAAGTCAACATGAACACAAAATTGACCATATTTACACTCTTAAAAAAAAAGGTGCCAGGAAGAACCAAAAAGGGGGTTTCGCTGCGATGCCATAGAAGAACCTTTTTTGGTTCCCTGAAGAACCTTTTATTAAATGGTTCCTTGAAGAACCTTTTTTTTCTTAGTGCCATAAAGAACCTTTTTTGGTACTGCAAAGAACCCTTTTCAAAGGTTCTTAAAAGAACCCCTTGCAGTTCTTCATGTCACTTTATTAGGTTCTTTGTGGAACCATTCATGAAAAGGTTCTTCATGGCCCCAATGTAGTTAACAAACATACAAAGAAATCCAGGAATAGGAATAAATACATGTTTATTACTTTTATCCCTTGTGCCACATAAAATCATATGGCAAAATCAATAGGCAACCAAAATTAATAAATTAGACAAATTGCCCAAAATCAAACTGAAAACAGCATTAAATAAACACACAAACCAGAAAACAGCAGAAAAAAATACAATAAAAACAGTACAATATAAAACAGTACTGATACTTGTAAGATAAACAGCAGCAGCAACAACAAATAAATATGCAACTTAAGATGGCTTAAAGGAAAACGCCACTGTTTTTCCATATTCCAATGTTTTTCCCTCAACTTAGACGAGTTGATACGTACCTCTCCCGTCTCAGTGCGTGCACTTAATCGCTCTAGCGCGCGGCGCCACTATGCTAGCGTTTAGCTTAGCACCATTCATTCCTTAGGATCCAAAAAGAGATGAATTTAGAAGCTACCAAACACTTCCATGTTTTCCCTATTTAAAGACGGTTACATGAGTAGTTACACAAGTAAGTATGGTGACACAAAATAAACAGTGGCGATTTTCTAAGCGGATAAAAAATGATAACTATTATGTATGGCGGAAGAGTACTTCGCAGAACTTCGACCTCGGTGCAGTAATATCATCACTCCTGAAAACTCCCCCTCTCCCTCTCCCTCTCCCTCTAACTTCCATCAATAGAACCAATATTACTGCACCGAGGTCAAAGTGCTGCAAAGTGCTCTTCCACCATACATTATAGTTATCATTTTTTATCCGCTTAGAAAATCGCCCCGTTTTATTTTGTGTCACCATACTTACTCGTGTAACTACTCATGTAACCTTCTTTAAATAGGGAAAACATGGAAGTGTTTGGTAGCTTCTAAATTCATCTCTGTTTGGATCCTAAGGAATGAATGGTGCTAAGCTAAACGCTAGCATAGTGGCGCCACGCGCTAGAGCGATTAAGTGCACGCACTGAGACGGGAGAGGTACGTATCAACTCGTCTAAGTTGAGGGAAAAACATATTGGAATATGGAAAAACAGTGGCGTTTTCCTTTAAGGTGATTAATTTTAACTACAGGGAATTAAAAACTTCCTTCACAGAGAAACACATTTCTTTCAAAAAGAAAGCCTTAAACTGATACATCTTAGACTCGAGAATTGTAATGATGAATTGCATACCATCTGCAAACAAATACTGTTTTAACATCCAAAAGTGATGGAAAGACTATAAATTTTCATAAACAATGAATTATCTACAGTTTAATATAAACGTGAGTGTATGTGTTGTGTGTGTGTCTGTGTGTACGTATTTGAGTGTATGTGTTGTGTGTAGGGGTATAACGATACGTGACTCGTGGTTGAACGATTCACGGGCATTTTCCAAATGGAAGTGATCATCCCTGTCCCCTTGTAGTGGGGAGCCATGTAATTTCCTCGTCTTCAGCTGGGATGGTCCTGTGACAACGCAGCACGATCTGTATAGGCATAAAAATTGCCTATTTGATATTTAAAAAAGTTTTATACATATTAGTTTTTATATATTAGCATATTTAAATTTTTAAATATAAAATGTTTATTTACAACAGTTATGCTAACAACAAAAAAAAAAAAAACACGACATTAAAACAGCTACATCTGCTGACAGAGACCATGCTGTGTTGTCACAGGAACATCCCAGCTGAAGATGAGGAAATTACATTGCTCCCTTCACCAAGTGCATTCCAAACGACTGCATAATGATACGCGTGCGCCCTGCTCACTCCAAAGTCCCCACTACAAGGGGACAGGGATGATCACTTCCATTTGGAAAATGCCTGTGAATCGTTCAACTGCGATTCGTGTATCTTTACACCCGTGAATGTACTTGTGTGTCTGTGTAAGTGTGTTTGAGTTATCTATACATACAGTAAGAGACACCGTGTTTGGATTACAGGGAATCTACAGATATCTACAGGGAATTATAAACCCTCTGTACACATACAGGGAAAGGTATAGTCTTTTGGAAAACGAAAGCCTCCAAAAACGTCAAGGTCTTTCTCAAATATTTTGGATACGTAACATTGTATATTTGGTAGAGTGAGTACAGGGAAAGCGTTTGGTAGAGTGAGCAAGGGAAATATCAGTGCCCCCATCATCTTTGACCATGTCCTCTCCATCCATCTGAATGGTAACTGAGCCACTGCTTAAAGGGTTCCCGTCTTCACAGACTTTTAGGACGATGGTTGGGGTTGGGTATAGAGGATCCTGTGAAAATATAATAAATATAAATTTAAAATATAATAAAAACAGTTTCTCAGTTTATGACCCTTTTACTTTGTCCTAATTCATGACCCCTTTGAAATATTAAGCACGGTTTTTATTATCTGGTCACCGCTGTCTTGTCTGTTATTACAGATTGTTTGATATGTACTGAGTATTTAAGCATTTTAACCTAAATCACAGCAGTGTCTATGAATGAAGGATGTAGGCTGTCAAACACACAACTGTTAGCCAATCATAACAGGGCGTTTACTTCTGAGTCAACAATCTACCACACCTATTCAGACAGAGCTTTCTGCTGAGGGGGTCGAAAACAGAACAGAAAATAGTCTGATACTTATTTTATTTTATTTTTTAAATCTTAATTACACTATAAGAGGATTTTTTATTTTTTAAATCTTAATTACACTATAAGAGGACTTTTTTTCATTTTAAGTATTACAGTGATACTGTAATATTTTTCTGCCTCTTACACTGTGAACATCATACCTTCACACCCTAACATACACTATACTGCCAAAAGTATTGGGTCACCCCCTTCTAATGACAGGTTTGAATATCATTATATGCTTTAACATTAAGATTTGTACTCATGAATTTTACTAAAGTAGTTAAAACTGTTCATTGGAAGGGGGTGACCCAATACTTTTGGCAATATAGTGTATGTGTACATACACAGTACCTGTTGAAAGATTACATAAACATCACAATTTGTTTTTTTAAAGAAGTCTGTTTTGCTCACCAAGACTGCCTTTATGTGATAGTCGATTTCTGTCAGACTCTGAGGAAACTCCAGCTGTCAGCAGCGCGGGCGTAGCAGGAAGAAACGGCACGAAACTGCATTTGGCAAAAAAAATAAAAAAAAAAATAAAAAAAATAATCATAAACAAGTTTCTTGTAAAATTATGATGTGTCGTTCTTGATAAAGTATTTGACAGATGCTTCTGATATGTTTAGCGATAGTCGGAGGTTTGGTGTGATCGGAGGAATGAGCGACAGGCCGAGGCCTGCTCACCTCGTTTGGGCAGATAACAACATTTAAAATGACCATTAAACTAACAGACTAGTCTAAAGTTACCTCACTGGATTAAGGTTGATTTTACCATTTAACCACTCATGACCACACAAACAAAGAACGAATAAACTATGTTTTATTTCAGTACATATGATATTTACGATGATTCCATGAATTTACTTACCGTTAGCCTTTTGGAGAGATTCAAAAATAACGGCCAGTCTTCCCAACGCCTCGAACATCGGCGAATGGAGCGAAGAAACTGCTCTACACCTCATTTGGGCAGATAAAACCATTTAAAATTAGATTATTTAACACCAGTTAGAAAAAACAACAATAAATAACCCTTGATATGTTGTTCTAGCTATTAAAATAGTTCTATGTATGCACACTTACCGTGGATTTCTGTCAGACTCTCAAAGAAAACGCATCCTGCTCCAGCGCGCGCGTAACTTGAAATGAAATGAGCGGGAAGAAACGGTGCGAAACTGCATTTGCCAAATAACAAATAAATAAATAAAATAGGACAATTTATTCATAAAGTTTGGAAAAGCCATCCTGTTATGTTATGTTATGTTATGTTAATTAAAAATGTTTTATTTCAAAAATACCATTTTACTTGACTCTCCTAAAGCTCCTCACCGCACAATAAAGACTGAAAGGAGGAGGAGGGGAAGAATCATTTCCCACAAATGATCGCTTCGTCTATTTAATTTGCGTCAGAAAGTCCTCTCCAAACTTAGATTTAAGTCACTGCAAGCTAAGACCTGTCATGGCCTTGATTTTCCTCATTACTAAACTGTAACCCCTAAACTATTTTTATTTTTTTTTATAAAAAATAAATAAATAAATAATAATAATAATTATTAATAATTAACGATAATAGTTAATCATGTCTTTATCATGTGTTTAAATAGTAAGTAGGACTATGTGAAAACAGGTTGGCATTTAAAACACTAGCTTACATTAAATTTAATTATTAAATTTAGTAAATTCATAATGGCCATTTTGCTTTTTTTATAAATGCTTCTATTTCAGATTGTATATTATGTGCTTACATGAAGCAGACTAATATTTATTTTTAATATGAAATCACAAGGCATTTTGTAGTCTCTCTTATCTGATACACTCAGTTCAGTTCATAGATCACTCTCCTATTGAGCTCATGATTCGATTCAGGTGTGTTAAATAAGGGAGACACAAAATGTGCAGAGCTGTGGGTCAAGCATTGAAAACCACTATAGGCTATGCAAATGACATTGTGCTATTTATTATAATCGGATGCCTTGTGTCACATTATTTTTCTTAAGAATCAATAAAATCATTCTGGGATTTATTCCAACAATATGAGGTCACATGCAGAGGTGTCATGCCCATTCAAAGTGCATGTGCCCCCTCAGGTTTTTGAGTCAAGTGGATTCCAAAAGACAAAAAAAAAAAAAAATAGCTGAATAATATTTTCTATTTTTGATACAGTCACACCATCATGATTAAATCGTTCAGTGCGTCATATCTTCAGCAGCTAATTAATCTAATTTTGTAATTCATATAGATGCAAAATTTAGTGAGACAAAGTGGAACTTTTATATTTTAAGATTTTGTAGCCTATACCTCAGCATTTTTATTTCATTTTAAAACATGATTGCAGACAAATTTTGCTTTTGTTAAATAACTAGCCTAATAATTTTTGAGTCAAAAAACAGCATTAAAATAGAGATAATAGATATAAAAGGACTGATCTACTGGTCTTTAATTAATAAACGCACTATTTATATAACTCTAAATTAATACTTTATATTGCACTATAACTGAACGCAATTAATAGAAAATGAGTTTGGAATGAGTTCTTGACCAGACAGGACAATTTAGTTCACTTTCCAAAAAAAAATTATATATATATATATATATATATATATATATATATATATATATATATATATATATATATTTACAACATCTTGAGTGTGAAAAATCATTAGTCTAAAGAACCTTTATGTGCTACAAAGAACCTTTTTTGTGCCACAAAGAACCTTTCTGTGCTGCAAAGAACCTTTCTGTGCTACAAAGAACCTTTTGTGCAATGGAAAGGTTCTTTGGATATAAAAGGTTCTTCATGGAACCATACAGGGTCCCAAAGCACCTTTTTTTTTAAGAGTGTACTTAATATTTTCTCTGCTCCTATTATGCATGATTCATCCGTGCATGCCATTCCAAAGACAATACATGTTTGTCTTTATCAAAATGTAATAACTTCCTCTGCCTTTGAAACTGCTTTAGATTTTGACTGATGTCACCTAGTCTATGAGGGCGATTGGTTAATATTAACAATAGCCAAACCGCAATTTATACACTTTCTAAACTAAATGTTTTGAGTTTCCACAAATGCATACTGCCTCATATGACATATGCATTGCTTATTGATGGCTTATAGTTAAAGATTTCCTCCGTTCAGTGTATAGGGAGACGCGACGGGTGTGGTGCTTTATGCCAGAGACTTGTGAGCACAGGTCACGCAAAGCTGTAACAGAAACGCGAATGTGTCGGTGTAAGAGGAAACTAGGTTTCTGCACTGGATATGATTACGTTACCAAGAGCTGAGCACACTTCTCCCATTGACATCTTAATATCATTCCCAGAACCATGAAAAAACGCAACAAAAACATTAATATCCTTTGAGCCCTCCACTTTGTCTTCACTTTCAAAAGCAGGTGTTTCTCCAGTTTTCCAGAGTTTTAATATTGGCTATTCCAAACAGCTTACAGACTTTACTTTCTTGTTTTCCCCTCCACAGGCACAAATGAAACGTGATGGAGAAAACAGTCGTGTGACCGCTCTACCTCTTCCTTCTTTTAGGAACTAACGCTTCCATTTTTAACACACAGGATCAAGCTGTTCCTTTCGTCCCGCCCGCAGGAGATTTCCTTTGACACCACACACACACACACGGACTCGCTCTCCCACCGTAATATGCCTCTCTTCAATTTCTTCGGGATGTTCAGCTCACGGTTTTCCTTAATAGTCTTCTGGAGGTTAATCTCACCACCCACCTATGGTCTCTGACAGGAACTCGCACTGTGATTCTGTGGCCCGTCTTGAGGATCTTACACTTAATTACAGTGTGGAAACTTCTTACCGACTTACTGTCAGGAGAGACAATTAAAGCAGCTGGAAGTGAATGAGGTTTGGACCAGCAGAGCTACAGGAACCTGGGGAGGTCAAACTGTGAATCCAATCCTGGGAACAAATTAATGTTAACCCGCACTATCAATCAGCCATTCATTAGAGGTTCATATCATTGACGAGGTTCCTGGAGCACAACAATGGCCGTTTTTATACAAAATGATTACATCCTGAGGCACAACAGGGCTGATGCTTTTTGAAAGGTCTTTTTTGATTCGTCCTCCCACATCCAGACTGGGAGCAGTCCTTAGCTACAGGTTGTTATGTTACATTAAATATAAGGGTGGTTCCAAACAAATGGATCACCCACACCACCGGTCAGAGAAGAAAACTTTGAAATGGAGTTAAGTTACATTTGGGTGGGAATCATTTCAAAGTGATGTCATGAGTATTTAACCAGATTTTTGCTCCACTTTTTCATTATTATAATATTATATATCAATCAATCAATGATTGATTGAGTGATTGATCGATTGATTAATTACAAGTTGTATTTTAATTTTCACACATGTTAGTCAAATGGATCAGTAATAATATTAGTTTATTTATTTAACACTTTATTTCTGTATTCATACATTTATTTGTTTATTTATTAAGTTCTTTATTGTTTATTTATGATTTTTTTTTATTTACTTATACATCACTCATTATCATTTTGGAAAAGAAAATATCAGTGGGAAATAAAAAATGTAATAAATAAATAAATAAATAAACAAACAAACTGTTGCCATTAGATCAATCACTTATTTATTTATTTATTTGTTTACTGAATAAATTAATAAATAAATACTTTTTTTTTATTATGCATTTGTCATTGATTTTGTGCAGTACTGTATACATACTTTTTTTGTATGTATCATTCACACTTATTTATCCAGCTCTTTATTATTTTTGCAGTTTTCCTCCATACTTCTCTATTTTAGCATGATTTGCGGCTTCATTTTGTGTGTAACACAAATATATCTTAAATATATCTTAAGTAATGCTCAATGTTTGTTCAAGTATTGTATAACCAATAACAACAGTGAAATTTGTTTTAGCAACAACCACTAACAAGCCTGAAAAGTAGCTAGATGCTGAAAACCGTTTAAGAGATTTACCGAGTCCAACAACAGACTTGTCCCAGTATTCTGTTTTATTTTTAACATCCTGCGGTCTGTAGGATTTCAAAAATAAACCATCTGTGGCGGATCTGGCGAAGAAAGCACAGATTCGGCCGGCTAGGTAATATATGACTCAAGGGTGCTTGAGGGTCAAGGCTCTGGTCAAATCTGTAACTGCGGCCAAATCTTAAATTCAAAGGGAAATTTACAGCCTGTCTCGAATCCTATCACTTTGCCATCTGGCTGCTTAGGATGATGGGAAAGGGAAAAGGACGATGTCTTAGTTTGGGGGGCAGCCATTGATCACCATGCTCACTCAAATAAAGACGTTTTCTTCCACATCAAAGCTCCTAGATGTACAATTGTTCCTTCCCAGGCAGCCAAACGGCACCGTTTCAGAGAAATCTCAGAGGAGAACAAAAGCTCTTCTTGATAAAAGTGGGCCTGGAGGACCATTGTTGATTTCACTTGCCTCTTACCTCATTTCTACTGTTTACTTTCATGAAAATTCCACCAAAGTTTCCTCTCAGATCATCAGGCCTAAAACTCCAGTGAAAGAAATAGTATGTGACAGGTTTAAATAGCATTTGACGCTTAACGTGAGTGGTCGGTTGTAATTTCGATCACCGTAGTTGCACCCCCAAACAGATGGAGTTCATTTGATTCCAATCATTTTTACTTGACATTTCAATAATAATTAGAGAAAGCGCACAATGAACCGGCAGCTGTATGTAGACTCCTGGGAGAAAATATGCCACAGTGGGCATTAAATGTCACGCTTCATCCGGATTGGACTGCGAAATTCCATTTAAAAAATTCCATTAAAACAGTCATTGGCACTAATGATGACAGGTGCCCTAAGTGACATATTTCAAAGCGTCGAACAGTCACAAGGGCTCATTTATGCCATTTGACGTCATTGCCGTTTCCAATTCTGTCTTGCACCCATCTTGAGACGGGTCCCATTTGGCCCGTGGAGCACGAGCTTCATTTCAAGCTCTCACTCCACACCGGTGAATAATGGAGTGAACGGTGCTCATCAACATGCTAATGATCAAGTGCCGAACCCCCACTTCTTCCACATGTATGAAATCCCATTACACCGATCAATCAGTGTCTGGCACCGGGGCTACTGCAGTGACTCACAACTGCTGGAATAGGTGTTAGGGTCCATGCGACGGAAGTGAACATTGTGACTGCAGCTTCTTTGAAAGGTTGACTTCCTGCTGGATGAACCATCTGAACCGTGTCATTTCATCACCAGGGGTTATTTCCACCGGATCTCACTGTTATGCTTTAATTCCAATTTTCTTGCCACCTTTCGTGATAATGGCCTTCCAGAAATGTGTGCTAAATTATTGACTGTTTTGAAAATGGATGAATGACTCAAAAACATAATGCATTCTGATGATGCTGACGCTCGCTCATCTAAAAGAAAAACAGTTATTAGAAGTCTTGTGTTTTACATGCAGTTGCATGTATTTTAGTATTTATAGTGTTTAAACCCTTGCACCGTTATAAAGGCACTCTGTTATAATTTGTCCTAATGATTCTATAGCCTTTTTGGAATCAGTGCAGGAAATTTCAGAAGATTCCATGCTATTTTTAATAAAATGTGCAACATACAGTTTACACTATATTCATTGATAATCAATCAATCAACAATTATTTATACACCCCTTTACAACACAAAGTGCTTTCCAATAAAATCAGAGCAATAAAACAAAAATATGTCAACAACAAAAAATTACATAAAATACACAAAAATGTCACAACATTGCTAGATATTAAAAGCCAGTCTAAATAAATAAGTTTTAAGCCTAGCTTTAAAAAGGCCCAAGTCAGTAATGGTGCGTATATCGGGGGGAAGCTTATTCCAGAGTCTGGGCCCAGCTACAGAAAAAGCCCGGTCACCCCAATGTTTGTACCGTGACCTCGGGACTTCCAGCTAAAGTTGATTTGTTGACCTAAGAGCCCTGTTTGGCTGACGAAAAGCCAGCATCTCAGTTACATAAGGTGGGGCAAGGCCATTGAGAGCTTTAAAAACAAACAATAAAATTTTCAAATCAACTCTAAAAGAAACTGGAAGCCAGTGGAGTGAACAAAGAATTGGGGTGATGTGCTCACGTTTGCGTGTGTTAGTTAAAAGATGGGCCGCAGCATTCTGCACCAGCTGAAGGCGACTGATTGACGACTGCAAGACACCAACATAAAGTGCATTACAATAATCTAATCTTGAACTGATAAAAGCATGAATAGCTTTCTCAAGGTCAGAGCGATTCAAAAATGGTTTGACCCTGGCCAAAAGACATAGCTGAAAAAAACTCGCTTTAACCACGCTGTCAATTTGTTTATCAAATTTCAGGCTACTATCAAAAGTCACACCGAGATTTCTGACAGTTGGTCTAAGCTTGGAAGTCAGCGCATCAAAATCAGAAGTTACAGACTCTCCAAATACAATATATTCAGTCTTTTCTTCATTTAGGTGAAGGAAATTTTGGTCTAACCATAAATTAATGTCATGAATGCAGTTGGTGAATAAATTTGCAAATCATCAGCATAGCAGTGCAAAGCTATATTATGCCTGGCTATAATGGACCCGAGAGGCAGCATATAAAGTGAAAATAAAACAGGCCCGAGAATAGAGCCTTGTGGCACCCCACAAGAGAGAGAAGTGGTGGAGGAGGACGAGTCCCCAATCACTACAGAAAAGGTTCTATTGGTCAGATATGACGAGAACCACTGAAATGCGGTACCCCGTATGCCAACAAAATGATTAAGGCGAGACAGAAGGACTTCAGGGTCCACTGTATCAAAGGCCACCGTGAGATCAAGTAGCACTAGAATAACAGGGCACTTAGCATCAACAAACCAAGCAATATCGTTGTGCACCTTTAACAGTGCAGACTCAGTGCTATGTCGTGATCTGAATCCAGACTGAAATTTCTCAAAAATAGAGTTATTTTCTAAAAAAGAATGCAATTGTACAAAAACAACTTTTTCTAAAACTTTTGAAAGAAAGGGCAGGTGGGAAACTGGTCTGAAATAAAACAAGACTGAGGGATCCAGATTTGTTTTTTTAAGAAGAGGCCTAATCACAGCATGTTTGAAAGCAGCAGACATATATTAAATAAAAGCCAACAGAAAAGGCCCTACAGTGGTAAAAACCTCTTTTAGCAATTTGGTTGGAACAAGGTCCAAGGGGCAGTTTGTAATTTTCATATGTTGCACTACTTCATTAAGGAATGATAATGAGACCGGTTCAAACTGTCCAAACACCACAGAATGTGCTGCAGCGACAGGTAAGTCAGTTCCAGAGCTCTTACTAGTGAGTTGTCTGACAGACTCCACTTTATTAATAAAAAGGTAAAGAAAATGCTCACAAGTGGAGACTGAGGCATCAATCAGAGGACAGGTGCGTGGGTTCACAACAGAATTAATTGTGTTAAACATCACTCTGGGACAATGCCCACTATTGGTGATAATATCAGACAAAAATTTCGACTTTGCCTCCTTCACAGCCCTATGATAATCAGAAAGACAGCCCCTTGATATTTCCAGAGACACATGTAATTTGTCCTTCTTCCATCTCCGCTCTGCCTGTCTACAACGTTGCCTATGGGCACGGGTGGCATCATTTATCCAGGGATCTGCTCTTAGCTTAGGAGGTCTGCACTTATAAGTGGCAATAGAGTCCAAGATTCCGGAACAAGTGGAGTAAAAAGATGAAAGAAGGCCATCAGGGCATGCAGGAGAGACAGATCCATGGAGGGCACAAAGTTCAGAGTCCATAAAAGCAGCAGTAAACTCTTCAGCTGTTGAGGAGGTGAGAACGCGACAATAACACGGTGAAGCAGGAAACCTGCTGGCTGTTGATGGTGGGACTGGAAATTCAATAATAATGGGGAAGTGATCTGAGATGGCAGTCTCAGATATTTCATTAAGGGAAATAGAGAGCCCATGAGAAATAATAAGGTCCAAGGTGTGTCCAATAAGATGTTTGGGTCGATCCACTAACTGAAATAAATCAAAAGATGTCAGGAGTCATTTAAATCAGTGGCAAACTGATCAAATGGACAGCAAACATGCATGTTAAAATCCATGTTTGCTCTCGGGGAGCTGAAAAAACAGCACCGAGGTGGGAGGAGCTCTGTGAAGACGCTGTTGTCACCTGGTTTAGCCCAGGTTTCCGTCAACAAGAGAAAATCCAAGGAGTGAGAAATAAAAAAGTCATTTAAAATAAAAGTTTTATTTGTAATTTATTTGGCATTGATCAAAGCAACGCGTAATGCGTTGAGGCCAGACTGCTGGGAGACGCGTGCAATCGGGCGAAGATTCTCCTTTACGGAGTGCTGTCTGCAGATCCTTGGGCCGTCAGCAGGGATGTGTGTACTCAGTGTCGGGAACAACGGGTCGAAGTCATCGGTAACAGTATTCCGAGGAACGCCTTACGACGTAGCCGTCATACTCTCTCGAGAGTTCCGTGAGGCAACGAGGATCATATGCCGAGGACAGGATCAGGTAGGCTCTTCTTAATCTGACAAGTCTACCGCCTCTTCTGCCGCGCTTTCTGTAGCGATCAATGGTAGGCAATGGCCAGGGCACACTCCACAGGTGCAAAGGTATGGACGACAGGAATGGCGGTGGCATCTCAGACTGTCCTCTAGTGCCACAAATTGTAGGTTTCACCACAGAATTCCTTATATTCAGAAGAGTCTGGCGATCATATGCTAATAAAGGTGACACATTCTGTGCAAAGTGTGACAAAATTAACAATAACAATAAAATACAAAGCAGAGGTAGACGGCCGGCCAAACACAGTGGCGCCATCTTGAAAGGTGTCATCTAAGTGACAAAGACATCCTAACTGTTTCTATTTAAAATAATTATAGACCAATTATTTGTAGAATCTTTTCTTTGCTTTGGTAAATAAAGGTCAAAATAATAATAATAAAAAAAAAATAATCTGGCTTGCAATTTATAAATATTAAAATATTTATTATTTTAACAGTACAGACTCATGATGTAAATAATATGCGTGTTAACATGCTTTTAGTGTGAAAAAAAAAATCACTTACCTTTTCTGAATAAAACTACATTCAATTTTACAATTTTTACAAAAAATAAAAACCGTATACAAAGGCAAGAACAACTTTACTGCTCAAATAATATATTTAAAGGAAGAATGAATGTAAATGGTTTTGTAAGATTAAAAGCTTGACATTTCTATTTTAAATCCCTATTCATTTCCTTTGTAAGTGCCTCACAGACTCACTTTAACGTTGAATTTTACTTCGCCTTTAAATAAAACAAGGGGCGAGTCAATGCTCTGTCGACAAAATTATAGTATAAATTCTTTAAAATAAGCCTTAACTTGTATCAAACCTGGATTATTCCTTCAAAATCTGTTCAAATACAGGGATGTCACAGTGTTTCAGCTGTGAACGACTCAACAAATCTGTTGAGTTAATAATTCAAAGACTCACAAAAATCATCAAATGAAGGAGAGAACAAACCTTTTCTTGTGAACAGAATCAAATGTCACTAGAAAAGATCAAATTCCTTATTAATATCTTAATTCTGAATTGAGGTAATTGAGGTAATAAACAGTCGTAATGCCCGTTCACACCGAACGATAACTATATTAGCCTCCACACTAATGAACGATAGTGTTCTGTTTATTATAAGTGCACTTTAAATGCTCAAGCTCTGTATCTCATGTGGATTCGGATCGGCTGTCAGTATTTTTATAGTTCATCAGCTTGAATAGAGTGGGCCGTCCTCTTTTTCAGCGGGACTGGTTCTGTAAGTAATTTTTCCATTCATTTTTCCCACAGGGATTATAAAAAAGTCTTTGTTAAAGCATTATAAGCCATTAACCAAACCAACCAGCTATGAGGAGAATCATAACATTACAAACTTTGATTTCAAGCAAAAAAGTTCGGAAAATCGGACAGAAAGACAAAGGTATAAGACTGTGCACGGCTTTAAAAAGAAATATAATCCCATAAATCATTGCAAATGACAATCAAATTAAAAATGATGGACAAATATAAAACTATCCATTTTAAATTGTTGATTGCATATATAAAAACTAAATATTTTACATTTATTGGAAAATAATATATGTATTTAATTATTAAAGTGTTTTGACAGCGTGAGAAGACTGTCTTGATTATGTCATTTGAGAGTGGGTGGTGCTTAGTGCTCATTTGGTGTGATTTACGACTCTGATTGGTGGAATTTTCTGCACAGCATGATGGATAATGTAGTTTAGGTATGTGGTAGGATTAAGGGATCTAAAATATAGTCATGCAGAATAAGGCATAATATGTGTTTTATAAGTATAAATAAAAAGCCAATATGCTAATATGCATGCCAATAAGCAACTAGTCAATAGTGAGAATTGGTTCCTAAACTTAAGTGTTACCATAAGTTGAAATAATGTTAGCTAATGGCTTTAACAAAAGCATAAACCATTGATTAACAACCTCAGAGCTCACAGTAGGGCTGTCTTTAAAGGTTTTTAAGTTACCATTAAAAATCAATTTCCCAATTTCAAAATTTCCCTATGGAGAAAATGAATGCCATTTTTACTTCAGGAACCCATTCTATAAATAGTTCTAGAAGTGATTCCAACATTATAGTTGTGATGTGGACTTTCTCTATTCTCATACAATTAGAATGCCTGTCATGATATTTGTGGCCTTAAGTCATGTCACATCTGGACATTTCAGACTGCTCTCCCAAAGCATCAGAAGAATGGATTGTTTTTGGGCTCCTAGCCCTACTTTTCATGGTTTACCTGGCAACCCGCTATCATCCACACAAGAAACATATTCAAGGTTTTTTTTTTTGTTTTTTTCTTGTTTTGCTCTCTCTTTCGTCTGTGAAAGCTTGAGCTGTCCAGTTTCTTAGACACATGTTCCAGCTCCCGCTCTCCGATGGGCAGTGTCAGGCCCTCAATCTTTCACAATCCATAAAGGCTTCCCTAGCACAATAAATCTGCCTGGATTTGACGTCTCTGTTTGTACGGTTACCCAGAGACTCCGGGGTCAAGTTCACGTGAGGCAGAGGCCACCTTAACCCGTCCACATCACCTCCTCAACAACACGTGCATCCACTAGGAGATGATGTTCTGATTTAAATCAATCCTAGATGTCTTCTCGTTTCCTAAAAGACCAACAAACATGTCAGCGAGAAAACAAGACTCTTCCATCATTCCTTTTGTACCGATATCTGTCTGGTTTGCGCTATCAGTCTTTTCACACAGTAGTTAATTTTATTTTTCCCAGCTTTGTGCTTTGAATTCAGCTCAGTCAAACCCAAACAAAGCTTGGCATTGCCACTCAGGGTTATGTTTATCATATCTCATGAAAGTCTCAGGCTGCCATTATGCAATAAGCAAAACCGGATCATTTACATGTCAGTTTTGCATGGCAAGAACATGCCACATGCTAACTGTTACTCGAAAACTGGCACTGCTGTTGTTTTAGATGTCTGACGAGAACTATTTGTGGTGGGGTTTCAAAACAACCGGGCTGTTCTTAGATTTGATCTGTTGAATGTACGTTCTGTCATTGTCCTGATGAAAGAACAGAGGGTTAGGGTTTTGTTTTGCTAATGGCTGAAGGGAGTACTCCAAACACACCACGATCAGATGGCTGTTTAACATGCGCTAATCAGACTGTGTGCTGTCCGTGGCACTTCAGGTATTATTCTTTGAGGTTTGTTTTCACTCTAACCACCTTCATTTCCTTTCCTCATCTTTCTTACTTGTCACACTTTCTGTTCTCTCTACAACTGATGTTGGTGCATTGTAAAAAATGTATTTATAACAAAATTGCATGCTATTTTTTACTGTGATTTGTTTTTAATGTCCTTATGGATCTTATGGATTGGGCATTTATTTGAGAGAAATGTCATCACAATTGTGAGATATAGTTATAAGTCTGAAAAAGTCACTTGTAGATTTAAAGGTTTTTTTTTTTGTTTTTTTTTTGAGAAATAAAATCGCAATTTCAAAATGTAGTCATTTGTGAGGTATGAAGTCGCAACAAATATGAGAAATTAGGACATAAAGTCTCAATTATGAGAAATGAAGCTATATTTGTGAGATATAAAGTTGAAATGTTGAGAAATAAATTTGTAATTGTGAGATATAAAGTAAAATTTCTGAGAAATAAAGTCACAGTTGTGAGATTCAAATAAAGCTGTATGAAGTTGTACAAAGTTGTATATGTGAGATATAAAGCTGAAATTTCAAAAACTAAATATAAAGTCAAAATTATAAGAAATGAAATCGCAGTTACCAGATGCAGTCACAATTGAGAAAATACAAAGTTGCAGCTGTGATTTGTAGACAAAATTATGAGAAATAACAACCTGGTCTCATGACGAAAACATACCTCTGGGAACTTTTTCGCGAAATACGAATCACCATGTACATTTCATGACATATTCAGTGTGAAATGTCAACTGGTTGGTGCTAAAAGAAGTGTTTGTTTTTTCCCCAGGACAGATGAACTTTGGTACGTTTTATGTGACGTTGGTTTTGTACGTGTCACCGCAGTTCTGACTTGAAATGTCCATTGAGTGG
The DNA here is from genome assembly GCA_039654775.1 of Spinibarbus caldwelli. Lineage (NCBI taxonomy): Eukaryota > Metazoa > Chordata > Actinopteri > Cypriniformes > Cyprinidae > Spinibarbus > Spinibarbus caldwelli. Next base: position 23,353,273 of record CM077263.1, read on the forward strand.
CACTATAAGTCTAATGATCTGTGACGTTTTAAAATAACATCTGCAACACACCTAAACCTACCCGATAGTATGAACAAGAGTGAATGTGACGTAAAAACACAGTCACAAGCATGGCCTTTTAGCTTCTTTTTCAATCTCTCATCTTTAAGCTCTTTCATCGTGAGTCATGTTTTTCACAGGATTCATACCCAAGGATTCCACATCCTAAGTCCAATTCCGTGCCAGTTGAGCTAGCGAGCAAGTGTGTTATGTCCGGAAAATGAAACATATGGAGCTGTAATCATAACTGTGTGTGAAAACGATTACAAGTGCTCGTTGTTTTACCGCCTCTAGTGTTCATTTCATTTGGAAACTGCAGTGATATGTACTTATTGGTACGTATTTCGCATGTTCCGAAAAAGTTCCCAGAGGTACGTTTTCGTCATGAGATCAAGGTAGCAAAATAAGGTCTCAAATGTGAAATATAAAGTCACAGTTATGAGAAATAAAGTCACATGCGAGATATACAGTCAAAATTATGAGAAATTAATTCAATTCAATTCAAGTTTATTTTATAGCGCTTTCACAATACAAATCGTTGCAAAGCAGCTTTACAGGAAATTAAGTTTCTACAATATATTTATATATTGTAGAAACTTAATATAATTAACTTGTGGCGAAATTTGGTAGTTCTGTATGTTGTCTGAGGGTAGGCATCATCTGAGGTCCTCTGAGGGGTTGGCATCATCTCTTCTCAGGTGTTCTGGATCCAGACTGAAGCTTGTGTAAATCCTAGTTACAGAAACAGAGAAACAAATAGAGACATAATTAGTGTAGCTGCTGTTCCAACCAAGCAAAAATGATTTGTTCAATCCAAGCTAAAGAACAATAATGTGTGTTTGATCAGATATAACTGCAGTACAAGATTATGAGATGCATTATGTGAATGCTTGGCTAAAGAGATGTGTCTTTAATCTAAATTTAAACAGAGAGAGTGTGTATGAACCCCGAACGTTACCAGGAAGGCTATTCCAGAGTTTGGGAGCCAAATGTGAAAAGGCTCTACCTCCTTTAGTTGATTTTGTTATCCTAGGTACTACCAAAAGTCCAGAGTTTTGCGACCTTAGGGAGCGTGATGGATTGTAGCGTGGTAGAAGACTAGTTAGGTACGCAGGAGCTACACCATTAAGGGCCTTATAGGTAAGTAATAATATTTTGTAACTGATGAGGAACTTAATAGGTAGCCAGTGCAAAGACTGTAAACTCTAGCCGCTGCATTTTGGACTACCTGTAGCTTGTTTATTGAAGATGCAGGAGAACCAGCTAGCAGTGCATTACAATAGTCCAGTCTAGAGGTCATGAATGCATGAACTAGCTTTTCTGCATCAGAAACAGGTAACATGTTTCGTAGCTTGGCAATGTTTCTAAGATGGAAGAATGCTGTTTTTGTAAAATGGTAAATATGATTTTCATATCTGTTGACAGGTTTTTCAAGTTGCTGTCTAATATAACACCCAGTTTTTTGACTGAAGAGGAAGTAACAGTACATCCGTCTAATTGCAAATTATAATCCAAGAGATTCTGTGTACTGTTTTTTTTTTGGTCCAATAAGTGATATCGCTGTCTTATCTGAATTTAATAGGAGAAAATTATTGGTCATCCAAACTTTTACATTTTTAACACACTCTGTTAGCTTAGATAATTTAGAAGTTTCATCTGGTCTTGTTGAGATATATAGTTGAGTATCATCAGCATAACAATGGAAACTAATCCCGTATTTTCTAATAATATTACCAAGGGGCAACATGTATATTGAAAATAGCAGAGGACCTAGGACAGATCCTTGTGGTACTCCATACTTTACTGGTGATAACTGAGATGACTCCCTGTTTAAATAAACAAAGTGGTAGTGATCAGACAGGTAGGATCTAAACCATCTTAAAGCCTGCCTTTGAATACCCGTATAGTTTTGTAATCAATCTATGAGTATATCATGATCTATAGTGTCGAACGCAACACTAAGATCAAGTAAAACTAGCAATGAGATGCAGCCTTGGTCTGACGCAAGAAGCAAGTCATTTGTAATTTTAACAAGTGCGGTTTCTGTGCTATGGTGGGGCCTGAAACCTGACTGAAATTCTTCATAGAGATCATTTTTTTGCAAAAAAGAGCACAACTGAGCAGACACAACTTTTTCTATACATATTTTTTTATACATAAACGGAAGATTAGAAATGGGTCTGTAATTTTCTAGTTCATAAGGATCTAGTTGTGTTTTTTTTAATAAGAGGCTTAATAACCGCCAGCTTGAATGATTTTGGAACATTACAAAGATATCGATGAGTTAATAATATTGAGAAGCGGTTCTTCTGCTACAGGTAACAACTCTTTCAGTAATTTAGTGGGTACAGGATCTAATAAACATGTTGTTGGTTTAGATGCAGTGATAAGTTTATTTAGCTCTTCCTGTCCTATAGTTGTAAAGCACTGCAGTTTTTCTTTGGGTGCGATGAATGGAGCTGAAGTACTAGACGCTGCAGAATCTACATTTGTTATTGTATTTCTGATGTTATCTATCTTATCAGTGAAGAAATTCATAAAGTCATTACTATTAAATTGTGAGGGAATATTTAGATCGGGTGGCGTCTGTTTATTTGTTAATCTAGCCACTGTGCTAAATAAAAACCTTGGATTGTTTTGGTTATTTTCTATGAGTTTGCGGATATGCTCTGCCCTGGCAGCTTTTAAAGCCTGTCTATAGTTGGGCATACTGTTTTTCCACGCAATTCTAAAAACTTCCAAGTTAGTTTTTCTCCATTTGCGCTCAAGTTTACGAGTTTCTTTCTTGAGAGAATGGGTATTACTGTTGTACCATGACGCAGTACGTTTTTCTCTAACCTTTTTCAATTTGATTCAATTTGATTTCAATACTTCTAATGTATTAGAGAAGATAGTGCCCATGTTGCTAGTCATTTCATCTAGTTCATGTGTATTTATGGTTACACAGAGCAGTTGAGATAAATCAGGCAGGTTATTTCTGAATCTATCTTTAGTGGTTGGAACAATAGTTCTTCCTGGACGATAACGCGGAGCCATATAGTTAATATCAGTAATACTCAGCATGCACGATACTAGGAAATGGTCAGTAACATCATCACTTTGAGGTACGATATCTATGTCAGTAAGATCCATTCCATGCAATATAATTAAATCTAGCGTATGATTAAAACGATGAGTGGGCCCGGTGACGTTTTGCTTGACTTCAAAAGAATTTGGAAATGAAGTTCCAGTTACCAAATTTAGTCACAGTTGAGAAGATAAAAAGTTGTAGCTGTGATTTATAATTACAGTTATGTAAATTTAAGATATAAAGTCATAATTATGAAAAAATACAGCTGTATTTATGAGATTTAAAGTGAGAAATAAAGTCATTATGAGATATAAAGCCAAAATTATGAAAAATAGTCACACTTACCAGATGTTGTCACATTTGTCAGATATAAAATCACAACTGTGACTATAATCACAATTAAGATATTAAGTCACAGTTATGAGAAACAAATTTGTAATTGTGAGATATACAGTCAAAATTGACAAATAAAGTTGCAGTTACTAGATATAGTCATAACTGAGAAGATAAAAACTCGCAGATGTGATTTAGGCTATATTCGCAATTATGAGAAATAAAGTCACAGTTGTGAGATATAAAGTCAAAATTAGGAGAAATAAAGTCACAATTACCAGATAAAGTCACAACTGTGAGATATGAATTATGATTTATAGTCATAATTATGGGAAATTAATATGAAGTCACAATTATGAAAAATAAAGTCATATATATATAAAGTAAAAATTAGGAGAAATAAAGTCACAGTTACCAGATGTAGTCTCAATTGTGAGATATGAAATGTGATTTATTGTCACAATTATAAAAAAATAAAGTGCATATAAAGTTGAAATTAGTAGTTCTGTATGTACTACTATATGTACTACTAATTTCGAATTGTGGGCTATAAAGTCACATTCTGAGAGGTAAAGTTACAATTATCTTTTTTTTCTCTTCTCTACTCTGGGGCAGAAACGTTTTTTTTTTTTTTTCCAGTTTAGTGCAGGTCTAGGTGATGCATCAGTCTAGATAAGCTGGTTTACCAGTGATCTTAAAGTGAAGTGTTTGGCTTCAGCAAGAAGGTACTGACATCACAACACAACTTGGTTTCAGAAAAAAACATGAATTCTTTTGCATTCCACTGAACTATAATCAAGATGAAAAATATACTTTGTAAGACACTTTGCAGCCAAATAAAAGATGAGAATTCTTCTCCAGACATTCCTTTCTTTTCTGTTGGCTTTAGGCGTCGCTACGGTTTATGGCAGGGATTATGATACGCACCCCAGACACTGAAGTGATGCGCTAACCGCATACTTTAGGTAATGAAAGGCTTCACTTTGAATTTTGAATTTTGTAACTTATTAGAATCCTAATCTTGTTTTGATTGGTTTCTCACTGTAAATAGAAATGTAAAATCTG